>LQNK01000373.1:281327-341403 GCA_001586405.1 Phoebis sennae | reverse complement strand
CGCAGCGTGAGTGAGAGGTAGATATGATTCAGTGGCGGATGAAGTGCGCGCGGGCTTTTTTATAGTTATTCCCTTTTTGTAAAGAATATATAAGATTAATTTAAAAAAAAAGTTAGATGAACCCTGCGTTAGGTCAAATACAAATTAAATACAAATTTCCAACGTTCAGTTAAATGTATTTATTGAGTAATCAATGTTCTACGATTTATTTGGACCCAACTTTGCAATTTTTTTCTATCGAGAAAATTTTATGCAATCGTGTTTCTGCTAACATGGTCGCAGACAATAGTCCTGAACTTTGCTACATTTTAATTTCGAAATATTCGATCCATTATTACTAATAATATTTGTGATCTCGCGAAGCCATTTGGCCTATGGCGGGCTCTTAACGTGTATTTGTAACACGTTGGTATAGAGTGGGCGAAGATCTCTGACTCATTTTGAGTTATTCTAATGCCCACCTCCGCAATGCACCTTTAGCCTTCACTCATTTATTGCGTGTTTTGTGACATTCCTCAGACGCAGCGCTGTCAGATAATGTCAACGTCTATTTTTAGTCTGTAGTTGAGGTGGGTCTATGTTGACTATAAATATGATGTACACATAACATTTTATAATAATTATCAGCGAAATATGAGAAATCATACTTCCAGTGTATATAATCATATCCGGTGTATATAATATGTTTCAATTAAAGAGACAAAGATGTAAAAATTATAGACAGTGCTAATATTTTTATTCATTCATTATCTTGTCTTGGATATTTTTCAGTTGTTTCTTAAACTTCTAAAGTAAGGACGCATATTACCTGAAAAATAAGAGAAATAACATTGAATTTAATTATAAGTAATTTACAATGATTATAGATTGAGGATAACCTCACTAGAAGCCATGGAATTTTATATCCGGGTGTACGCGGAAATACGAAGAATGCTGATAGACATCAATTATATAGGTATATGGTAGGTATTTTAAAGGTTTTATTTAGTGTAGTATTCATTACAATTCAGAGAAAATATATAAGTGGTAGAATTCATAGAAATTATGACTAAGGGCCATTATGACACAATTGCTCTAGGCTCTACAATTTTGAAAATAAAATCTATAGTTTTGGAATTGGTTAAAGGATTAATTTTTGTTATATCTAAATCCATATAGTTAGTAATAATATAATTAATTATTATTCAGCTACTTAGCAAGCCCATACCGATTCATACATTATTATCTAATCACAGCGATGCTATTATGCAATGTATGACATAATTCTCAATTATTATTCATTTTTACCTAGAACAGTTGATGTCATAGTATTGTCATCGCATTCAGTTTTTTGTTTCTTCATTCATAATAATACGATAATTGATAAAAGTTATTTAATTGTTTAGTTATTAAAGGTATTTTCGCGTGGTTACTTACGACGGTTAGGTTAATAAGTTGAACAGGCACGATATTATTATTTTTTTAACTCAAAAGTATTATTATTCTAGTTCTTTTATGACAACGCACTTAAATAAATAGCGTTATTTTTGCATTTTTATAAAAGCTTCATGTAAATATATCGATGACAGTGTAAATTCTATATTTAAGGATAGGATACAGTCAATTTGCATTAATGGAAGGATAACTTTTAATTACAAGATCTGCAGTTTCCGGTCATCATTTATTTAACTACCTACAACTTCAACAGCCATTAAAGTTAATTTATCTTTTAAAAATATATTTGTATTTAAAGATTATGATGGTAAGAATACCGCAAATTCAATGGTGAAAAATCTTTTAATAAAAAAATTTGTCTTGAAATTCGGTAAAACTTTGTATATGAGAAATAACGGAGTAGGAAGTGTATACCTTCAGGAACCTAATTGAAGAATATTGCACATAACTGTCAAGGCAATCATAGGCCTTGGTACCAATTGTGGTAGCAGACTGGCCGGGACTCGAAACTGGATAAAAACTAGACGAATCGGGCAGGATGTGGACTTGGAGCCTGTCAAGTCGCTTCGCACCAAAAGCAGATGCATTCCATTGTTGATTGGAACGGGTTGAAGTCGCAGCCTGCGACGGAAAAGTCGCTTCTCGTGGATGTAGAAACGGAATATTTGTGGACCTGGCAGTTTATTGTAGGTATTTCCAAGCTTAATTTATATGTAAGTTTATCTTTGTAAGCTTAGACAGCAATAATAATCTTATCGTGCTTCACTATGAATAAAAGTTGTGTCATCGGACATTATTTAAAGTACATAATTTCAGTGTTTTGTTTTGCTTGATTCAAATTTAATTTCAATATAATTTCCCAGAAATAACCCAGTAAAAGGACATGATGAGGACACTGGACCGTAAAATTCTTGCTTCTGTACTTTCTAACATATTTATTTTAATAGTTTGCTGATAAGGAGGTGATTGTTTTGACCTGAGGCGGAGATCAGGCCAATGAAGCCATAAGTTCTGCATCGAATATATTTTACATGCACTTGTGTGCACTCCCCCAACTATAACGAGGTAAACATATTGAAAATCGCAAAGAATAAGGTATGCATTTGTTAGGCACTTAGGCATCTGTTTAATCTATGTCTTGTCCTTTGATAGCGGTCTCCAATATCCCTTGTCCAAACGTTATGGTGTGGGTGGTTGCGACCCAGTGCAGGCCGTAATGCGGTGCAATCACCGCGCGTTCCCGTGAGAACGCGACCGAGCCCCTCCCACCCCCCGCGCCGCACATGCCATGTGAAAAAGGTCAAACACCGAGATACTTTTGCGAAACGGTTGCTACTTGAAACACGAAATACTTGACTTGGTATGGATTTTATGCTTGATAATTAATTGTCAAACCTTAGAACGTTGACTAAATATCAGTTAGTGTCCTTCAGTAACTGGAATTCTTTTATCCGAAAACAATAACCCACCAAGTAGAAAAAATTAAGTTCTCCATACAAAAACTTTGATACAGAAGCATTTTATTTTAAATTCCTAATATATTTTAATTAGAGGGAGATTTCCTGTAGTCTTGGGCAGAATACAGGCTTCGCTAAAGCCTCTTTCGCCTTTGATAATAAAGAGGAATTTCATCGGATAAGTTGGTACCGTTGTTCTCTAGTTGTTGTTACCAACATTATGGTATTGTTTTGAAAATCTCGGTCATACAATGTATTTGTATAATTTATATTGATTTTTCTTTCGTGAAGGATTACAAACAGTTCGTATAAAACACTAGGTTATGACGTCGGTTTCTATTACCCAAACATTTTGACACTCACTTGGGATTTTGGAGTAATTAACTAATATACTTTTAACGAGTTATAGCGCGGTGTGGTAATTTAGGCCGAGTCGATGTCCCTTAATAGCTTGAAGGCCGGACGACCCCGCATTCTTCAGCAGGAAAGTTGTTCCTCCTTTTTGCTCTAGCTGCTACGCGAATTGCATTATGAAAACTATATAAATAGCTAATAGCTACGGGGAATTATAAAGTAAAGAAGACATAAATAATTGCATATGTATAATACATTTAAACGTATTATACGTTAAAATATAAAAAAAATGTTGTGTTTATAAACATAACCAAGAGATCTAGGCTTAGTCTAATAAAACTATTATTTCATAATGTTTTTAAAACGACGTAATTGTATATAGGTACTCTAGTGATTTCCCATAATTTATAATTTATAGCTAATGAGTGGTGTTGAGTCAGTATTTGCTCTGGCAAAATAATATTTCCTCCCACGACTATACGCACTTATGTACTCCGTGTGAAAACAGCGAACAATGAGTTTCAAGCCACGACTCTCAAAGAAGCGGCTCATTGAAGACGCCCTACACTGAACCAGTTTACTTTGGCCCACCCTGCCCCTAGCATTGCATAGCCCTAGGATGTCATAGCCGTTTGAATTCGAGAAATGAAAGTTCCACAACACTGGTTTGTTAGTTCACATACTGCATTCATTGAGCTTCCTTCACACGGTCAAAGACGACAAAAAATTATACAAAAAAACCGTTACGCTCCCGAAAAAATGTTCTCATAATCTTGAATGTCTCATTGATAAAGCTTGCATTCACATTAGCTGCTCTCCTGGTAAAAAGTATTATAATCTTATCACATTTGTAGATAAAAGATTTATGCTTTCTTAGAAATCAGATACCTAGTTGCGTTAATATTAATATTTAGATGATTTAATTTCATGGCATTTTTTTAAAATATTGCAATTGGGAATGTTTAAATTGACAGTATTAATTAAACATTTGATTAAATTTTTTATTGTAGTTATTTATTTTTGGCTTGGTATAAATTTCTTTACATTTTCAGGCGAAAATAATAGATCAATTTACTTACATCCCATGTTTTGATGAAAAGATCAATGTGAGACTTAAACAAATAAAATCTCATTACAGGTACGAAAATAGAGTTTTACCATATTTCTAGAAACTGCGCAAGTCTTCTGCAATCTCGACATCAATTGCCTTATGTGCAGTTTCTTTCAAATTTTACATACATGTAAAAGTGTTTCTTATGCAGACAAAGTTGCGTTAAATTCTTATCCCAGTATATCATAATACAACAGATGGGTCACAAATGTGCGTGGGACCGCAAAGCAGATATGTTCTGAATGAATCGCTTGACTTATGAAGTTATGGGATCCATAAACATTCCCACGATTCACAGAATTAGATAAAATCCCATCTGTGGACCCAAGTTTATGGGAGTCTCGCCTAATGAGATAGGACTGAACAAGACTTTTCAATAGTTTCAGTTTTATTTAAAAGTTATAGCTTATTCAATGAAATTTTGCGACCTTTAGAAATAAGCAGTCGATTTTAAGCCGATCTAAAGATTTTTATAGGTAAGTATAAGTATACTACGAAGACTGTCGAATTACAATTATGTTTTATACTACGGTAATAGACTCCAGCCTTACCGGGAATTATTGACGGTTTATTTAGTGAGATTATTTATTTTAATTCAATTATTATTATACATTTTTATTATGTATTGTTATTATGTGCATTTGTCTTTGTAACATGTGTACACAGCCTTCTGTAAACATTATTCATTAATTATCTCTTATCTTTAAAAGATTATCATTAAAACTGGTGATATTATATTCACTGATAATCTCCTTTCCGTAATTAAGAGAGCTGTCGTAACAGTAGAATTTTATCAGATGCATTGCAAGGAATGTTAGACGCAATGTCATAAGTTTGGACTACATTAAGCTATCATAGCAGACGAGGCGACTGATAGTCGCCTCGTCTGCATTCTTGGGCCGGCTCCGGTGTCCGGCTCAGGAATTTCTGCAGCAAGCAACCCGAGACGGAAGGAGCAGCGGCGGAAGCGGTTCATAGAATTGATCTACTATTTTCCAGAACATTCTATGTACCAATTACTTGCATTTAATTTTATACCCAGTTGCTATAAGTTAAGGTTTCAATTTATGTGGTGATACATAATGACTTATTTGACAAGTGCGTTGAAGAAACTGTAAACTTGCTCTTAACACGAACAACTTAGTGCCGCATAGTATCAAATGGAAACTTCGACTTAATCTCCTGAGAAATAAGGTTCAATATATGTTACTCCCAAAGCGACTTACGTCGTAGAGCTTTCGAGAGAGTTCCGTGCTGCGGCGCGCAACCGTTTCGCTCCAGCGTACCGTGCATCCTGCTATGTAGTTTCATATAAACAAAAAAAAATGATTTCTTAAGAAATTAAGCAGTCTTATTTAACAGTATGCTTTTTACCACATGGTGGAAAGTTCATCATTGCAAACATATAAAAACAAGTGTTCATGAACCGTGCTTTATTAAAAATATATTGTTCGTCCCGTTAACATCAAGAATACAGCGCCGATTAGGGTAAGGTATAAACCATCAGTAATAAACTATTCACAAGTGCCGCATTTACCTAGAGGTAAAATGTTTTGTCAACAAAGATTCGGTTTGTCGAATGCTTTTTCTACGGTTGTTAAACAATATTTACTTTATGGTTACTCGCCTTCGTAAAGAACCGTTCATTTCTTAAAAGCTGTCATGCTTGTGAACTAAAAGGTAATATTTGCCTTTGGAAATTTTCCTGTTCAGTAAGGCGACCTCCCAAGAAAGGACAGATGCATGATGGCCGTGTTACTTTATACATTTTATAACGGCCGAATTGTTTCATTTGATTGTTGATTAAACAATTGAGCGGGTCCCGCATCAGTCATCCGTCTCAATTGTAAACTGTTATTGGAAATCAATTGACACCACTTAAATAGCTGGCAAGTTGAATGAAACGTTCGAGGACGATATCATTACAACAGTCAGTAACTAATATTTATTGCCTTATTCAATTCGAGTACTAAATAAACTACTACTAATCAGTTGAAATAAATGTTACTTTCAGTTGCTGCTCTATCGTTATTTTATCTTTGGACATTGGTCACTTTAATCCTAATTTAATATTATATCCTTGCTAGGATCAGATGATGCGATCGATACTATATTACATTTCATCTGTATCTGTGTAGTGGTTTTGACGTCATTGACGCCATACATAAACAGAGATATTCTTAGTTTTGGCCTTAATAAATATATTATAGAAATATGATGTAAATAGTTATAATACAAGTGAGTCTATTCGAATCAAATAATTTTTAAATTCAAACTAAAATGAAATAGCCACTCTTACTGTAACAGGCTCGGAAAAACTTTAATGATTTTAAAAGAAAACTGTTATTTTATGGAAGTATAGGTGTGGTATAAGTTAGTCATAGTCAGAGCAGTGGAGTGAAAGTGAGGTCGCGACGCTTTCTATCCGCGAGCCGAGTTTCACAGGGGCTTGCGAAAGCTGTAACGTGAGGCCGCTCTATTGATACTAGATGAGATGAATGAAAATATGGTTAAGTACTTTGTGATGTAGAAAGCAATAAATTAACATCTATTCCTGTTAATTAGCTGTTAATTTCATTTACCTCATGACCCAATTTGTCCACGACGCGACGCTAATTTTTATATAAGGTCATGAGTATCTAGCAGGTCTAGTCTTATTTTTTAACATAACTGGCAGGTATATGGTCGCGATCATCCCTGGTATGCGAAAGATGAAAAATGCCATGGAAGAACCAATTTACGCTGGCCTAACTGACCCTGGCAAAAATATGATTTGGTTTTAATTAAAACCCAAATCTTATTTTATAGGAAAGACGGATGGAGAGTTCCATTCCTCCGCACTCCGAAGAATAAAATAATTTTTAAAGCGTTTCATGCGCAAGATTGTAGGTTTATCGACTACGAATGGGCGAAATCCTATGGAAGTCTGAATTTTACTAAAAGATGAAGTCCTATAACTAAACAATTGTTTGTCTTTCTGCTGCCTTATAAATTATAGGGTAAAACTACAACAATTGAAACAAATAAAAAAATATATACTTACTGCAAAGGATTCAAAAGAATTTTTCCAATTTTTTCCAAGACCCTTTTCAGTCGATCGATGCTTGTTGACTTCGGTAGAACATCTAGTTGCAATATGTATTGTACAATTGATGAGAAAATGTGGTCATATGAATGATTAATGATTTTTAAACCACCTTTAAAATTATTATATAATCTTTTTACATAATGATCGTATCCAACCTGATTTTTATTACTCATCTAAGATGGCGTTTAATTTCCGGAATTGTTTAATAATTAAAAACACAGGCAGTGTCTTTTACATATTTATATTTGCTATATTATGTCTGATTTCTCTTATTCCACCTATTTATGTAACATTTTATACGAATAGCACATGCAGTGAAAACACAATGGCCCATTTTTATTTATTCAAAAACGAATCTGGTTTCTCAAATGGTGATATGCTTGCGCCACCATTGAAATAGTTATCTACAGGAAAAGTTTAGCGTAAATCCCAATCATCATCATCATTATGAATCAAACTAGGTGAGTATTTTTGGCGAAATTATTTAGTAGTCATAATTTAGCCTATATACGTAGCTTTTCCTATATCTTTTTTAACAGTAGGTACAATTATGTTTTTGAAGATAGAGTATAAAATATATATTTCTTTGGAAATTTGGTGGCTTTACTGTTTATTTTCGTTGTCTATTTATCAAATTGCTCATTATCGATGAGAGTTACAATAATTGTCCATATTCTGTCTGCATGGAAAACCCAAAATTGTCCTTGTCGTCTTGTGTTGTTTTCCTTTCCAACACCTATTTTTTCTTTATTTATTCTAAATATTTAATCCTTTCTAAATAATCTCTGTTTCCTTTGTCCCTGAGACTATGAAGATGTAGGTATATTATTGCTGCTATATATTCTATCACAATTATTTTTCATATTTCTTTCTACTATAAGTTCCCAGCCACCCAGCATGTTCAGGCATATCAGTATCTAACATTTTTTCGTTAAATACACATTTCGCTCTACAAAAAAACAGTTCATTTTTCACAAATTCTTTTGTATGATGAAAAAGGAGAGGCTAGGCGATAAAAAGGCTGCCTGTGTGAAAATGCGTGAAAGATATGCAATTTGCTGTAGCGCCTACATAATTTCGAGACTTAAGTAGATGATTACAGCATAGATTCGTCTCGAGGCGTCTTTAGTTGGTTCTCGTATCGCAATTCGCAAACAATGGCTTCGTGTATAAGTTTGAAGCCATTCTTTACTTCTTTGAAGGCGGTGAACACAATGTCCATTGTGCAGTTTCACAGTGAAACGAGATGTACGATGCACTGCGTGAGCGTCAACCTACGCTTGTCTGTAAAAGTGACGTTTTCATAATGGGAAAATCATTTCGAGATACAGTTGATTCTGAGTTGATTGCTTTCCAGTGACGTTGCATTGCGTTAGGCCCTTGTTAATATAAAATGAGAATACTAACTGAGGACCGATATGAAAGTATTGTTAACTCAACTTTGGTTTTCTTCAAAGATAATATTATGACGATATAGGGTACCCACGACAAAAAAGTTTAGATAGTAATTTATTAGGATGTACCTTATAAATTACTATCTAAACTTAAGTAAAAAGAAATCTTTATGAATATGTTTAAGCCATCTTTGTCTTGCGATTAAGTTTAAGGCGACATCGACCGTAATGTTTTGTGGACGAATTAATTGTTAGACGTCCTATACAATCACATTTAACGACTCTTTATTTATTGTAATCATTCATTGCGTGTTTTATGATAGTTTACATAAAAAGCTGCCAACAATGTAAGCGATGGATTATGTCCGATTTCGTCAGTGTGAGTAGTGGGTACTCAGATGAGAGAATTACGTCACTCTTTAAATTTGGCAATGGCAGGCGTTCGACCTCGGTTGTGTTGTGGCGTCGTGATTTCTCGGACAAACTGCGCAACAAAAACCAAATATTATGCTTAAGTACCTATTTTCCTACTTAGTTGTTTCATATGTGTGTCATAAAATAATATATGTAATATATACGATATATCAGGGTTTCCCAATTTTTCAGTCCGAGACGCACCTACTAGTTTAGTTATATGTTTCGAAGCCCTAGCGTCAGCGGGGTTTCAGTTCTTGTTTAACGTAGTATTAAAGGGACATATATATTAGTGACGCGTCAGTAGGCAGCAATGAAATCCTCACGACGCACCTCTTTGCTTCCCGCGACGCACAGTTTGGAAACCTCTGCGATAGATATAGACTGCAATATACTTAATCTATTATGAAAGGACCATTTGCCATCGATGTATTAATTATCCAACATAATAGAGACAAAATTTTAATTATTTCTTAGTAGTTCTTGTTACAGACATCAAAACCAGAATAGAAATTTTTTCCCACATAATTTCCCTTATTGCAGAACATAGTTCGTAGTAGATCGACACAATGATCTACTACGAACTAACAATGATGAGTACACACAGGCAAGGACATTTTTTCATTGGTGTCCAGATGATTGTTTTGCTCTGATTGTAATCATATAAATCATTGAAGGCCGTGGGAACTTTAGTTATAATGACAACAATTAATATGACAATCGTAGTCAAGGCTATGAAAACACGAGATACTAATTAAAATTATTATTGGTCGCGGAACGAGTATAACCTGAAACTATCTAAGAAAGCGCTCTCAAAATTTACAAATATAATAGAATATTTAGACTTCCAATATAAGTTTAAATCACAGATAAGAGAATAAAAGATGGATGGTGGTTTAAATCACAGATGGAGTGCATCCGAAGATTCGAGTGACGCTGAAAAGCAAATACAAACTTCAAAAGCAAATACAAAAATGTTCGTCTAGTTTGACACAACTCATCATGAGGGCTTTAAAATTTTCAAATTTCAGTCAACAGATGCATGTGTACGTACGTGTGGTTAGCGCCACTCGAGTCTTCGGAACACTCCATCTGCCTTTTATTCTTTAATCTTTTGTTTAAATACATAACTATGGTTGACTTTATAGGTGTTTTCTCAAGAATTACGCTTCAGCACATTGTTTTTTTGTTAAAATTAACCCATGTGTAAGAAAATAATCATAAATGAGTTTAACATGCGGGTTTTGCGGTTTGCGAGGTGCAACTTAAGATTAGAAGCACCTCTTTCTTTTATAGCGTCATAAAAATAAGGTCGTTACAATTAAAATTATAACAATATGTAGTAGTCTAAGATTCGGCTGTATGGATCTGCAGGTATCGCATGCGATTTTAAAAAACTAATTATAAAATATTTAATTAAAGGTAATTCTGGCCAAATTTTGATAGGCAACCCTATTGTAGTCTGTTCTAGTAACAATTATCATTCAAAAAATTTAGTTTTATCAAATAAACAGATACCTGCAGAACCATGCAGCCGGATCTCGTAATATAGATATTTTGATCTACTTAGCTTAAGTATGAATATGTTATAATTGTTGTTTTTTTACATAGATAAAAAGAATATATTAAAATATAACCCCTTGCATCCGAATAAAACTGCAATAAAACACCACGGTGAAGTACTTTTATCAATACAGGGATAGATGTAACCAACATCTGTATTTCTTACATCCGCGTACTCTATTGAGATTGCTGCTCGGAGAAGGGATTAGATCGTTGAGTCAGCGTCTTGCCCCAAATTCCAGAGAACACCATCCGCTGAACAACCTTCAATGAAATTCCATCTAAAACTCGCTTGCTTCAAGCGCTACTTTAGCCTGTGTCGACCATTTCAAAGCCCCGTTGTTTCGTAGCTCTGTTATCTATGCAACAAGCCATGTCTAGCAAATACTTTATGGTTTCGAGACTGAAATAGTCCTTATTTTCATTGTAATATATATTTTACATACCTTCTATTTTTCAAACTATCTATCTCTCTCTTGATATACAATATTTAGAGTCGCTATTATTAAATATTTACCATTAGAAATGTTTTAGTGTGAAATTACAAACTATTAATGACTAAAAAAATTAAACGTTTTTTCCCAAACGACTAAAACCTTTAAATCGTTACAAAACGATTATATTAACCTACAAAAAATGTGAACGTGACAATCTGTGCGTCCCATGCGTTTCTTAAACTCGAATTCGAAATTTAAAGGTCTATTACGACGAAAAAAGGCGCCAAATCCTAGCACACAATAGTCTGCATTATTAGTGAGACGACCTTCAGGGATGCTGGCGTCCCGGAATGTTCGCTTGTTTCAAGAGTCCTATTTTCCAAGAATCGTGATGCACGCGAGCACCAAGCATATTTTTTACAGTTTGTACATACTCGATGTAGTGCGACTTAGTAGTTATGAACGTTGAAAAAAGTTTACCTAGGTATAAGGTGTGCCATGAGATAAATAGAAATAAATACCTACTTATATTTAAATTCCATTCGGAGTATGGAGTTACAAACCACGGCTATTAAATAAATGTTGATAGTAAATAAATTAGTTCTGTATTAGAAACAACATTATGTTTACCTAATGAATGATATATTTTGTTTACGTTAGCAATACTCATTAAAGAATGAGGAAGTTTTTCCTTTATTCAAAGGAATAAAAACAAGTAATTAATTAATAGTGCAGCTAAAGATGTAAAAATATGTTGACATTATTTTAATTCCCTATTTCCGATAAATCTCTGAATACAATTTAATAATTATTTAAAACTAAAACTGAAACATACAATATATTAACATCAAGCACTACAATGAATAGTTCACTCTATAAATTCCTTTGCGTTCTTAGCGCCAGCCTACCTGTGGAGTAAAAAAAATCATTCTGGCTGTTGGGCCGCGTCGGCGCTTTTGAGATAATTTATAAGGCTCTGCCTTTCTCGGAATTTCGAAATCTCGCCAAGATAGCTTTGAGCCCAACTCGCGGCTTCAGGGAATGGAATGTAACGGAGTTTGATAGGAAAAAATGGCTCGTATTGCATTGAAGCCCTTTGTGAATCGACGTGAAATAAATTCCCATTATTTTCTAGTCGTTCATTCGAGAAACGTTTCGTATTAAGTATATCGTGTTTTATGTCGTTGTGCATTTTCTGTATGATAAGATTACAAAGCTTAAGTGAGCAAAATAATAATATCCATTCAAGTTAATTAGCATCCCGTCAACATGAAGACATATTGTTCAATATGATGCGATAAGATCTAATTAGGTAAATTAAGCTTGAAATATAAAGTGCATTCTTTTAAATCGCTTTCAGCACGTCGTAAAAGGCTTAGTACATAGAGACGTAGGCTGTGGAGCGAGTTTATGTACTTTAAACTGAAGTTGAACTCCAGCCGTCCTTACATGGAGATCTGAGTTCTGGGAAAGAAGGCCGCATACCACGCCATGCGCTCCCATTGGACGCATCCAAAGATAAAGCAACAGATGTGCCATCTTTGGTTTCAAAATTGAATCATATAGAAAAGAACGAAAGAGCGAAAGAGATGGTTGATATCGATGTATCGTAAACTTATAGTAAATTCTTTAAATTCAAGGTCAGTATTTAAAATGAAAACCGTTAATCAGGTCTTTTACACATTACAAACTAACAACAGGTGGATGTTGTTTAAAATTTATTAAAAAAATAAAATTATTTTGTTCTCAACAGCAGCATCATCGCTTGAATCCTGTACAATTTACAAATTAGTTAATATTATTTGAAAACATACTTAATTATAACTGCCAAATCAAGGAAAAGTGATGAATAAAGTATGTTAAATAGCCTGCTGGAAACAAGAGCATATTTAATTTTTGGTTGTTATATAAAATAGCTCATCTTAAAACGAATATATTTATTTTACCATAGGGGTAACCTATTCTTTCCCTTTCCTATAGTTATTCCATTATTGCTAAGTCACGAACAAACTCAAACCAGTCCTTGTTTAGGCCGGTTCATTCATTAAAGCTATTCATGTGTTGTCATTTATAAATTTCATTTCACGGAAAATTATAACACCCTAGTAATTTAAAGTTACTTTAGATTCATATGTTACTTTTGCTAAAAGTTAAAGTATATCTATGGATTTTTATGTTTTGACAAAATTGCAGTATCAATTAGAAATAATAGTTGCTGAACACTTTTCTTGAATAGTGTGCAACATTACGATATCTACTGAAAAGGATACGTACCTACTTGAAAAAGCCAAATGTTTGAATTCATATTATTTTAAACTTACATATTAATATTTCATGAGATAATTTGGCAAATGAAGTAATAATTATGTTGCTACTAAAAGAGCAACCGATTATAGCTATGCATGCAACCCTTTTTCTTCCGTGAAACTATAATCAGCTTCTCTTTGAAGTCAAATCCTCGGTTAGATTTCAATACAAATTCAAAAGAACTTATATAAGTCATGAAAAACTAGCTTGTGAGTTGCACGTGAATGATTTAGCATATTTTTGTAAATACTGCATAAGGAAACTCGGAATTTTACGACGTAATAGGTAAATCGATTTTCTCGCCGTCAACCTACGCCGCTAGGTGCAGTGGGCGCAGAATTATAGATTGATCGTAACGTCCATATACTAGCAGCTACAGAATCATTTCAAAGTTAGTTCACAGTAAAACAACAGTTTCAGAACATTTAACATAAACAATAAAATAATTCAAATCAAATACATAACTATAATCATAGTGTTTAACTAGTGTACGGACTACGGAGTCACAGGCAGAATACAAAGTGAGTTTTGACGTCAAGATTAGTAGATGTAAGGTTCGTTAAGGTATTTCCGGACTTTGCTTTTTGGATCTTTGTGTAGATTCCATTGTCCATAGTTGGATGAGGGATGATTTCGACAGCTGTTAGAGCACGTGGAATGGCAGCTGTGGTAACACCCGCGCACGGGCAAGCTGCGTTCGCACCTGCCTTCGTTGCGCGCCAAACTTTACCTTACATAATATTATTTTTTTCCATCTTTGTCGATACAACATACATTAGCATCTGCTCGTGTCGCATTCTTTTGTGTAATGTCTTTAAACAAAAGCCTTGAACATATTCAATTAATGGAATGTAATGGTATAATGCGGCTTCACACTCCGCTCGTGTTGTATTTTTAGCTATTGCATAAGCAGTAGTAATATAGTAAATTTACAATGTGTCACATTCATATATAGAAATTGAGTACCTATTAGCAATTTGGCAGTATGTCTCCCGATGTACTCGCGCCGCACTGTATTTCGCGAAAGCAATTTTTGCATATAATTTCTACTAAAGTTTAAATTTAATTTATGTCCGAACAACACTTTCATGTGTCAGATGATTATATCAACTAAGCGTATTGTGTAAACAAAACCGATAAGTACTTGATACATTTTACGTAACGATTTATCGTCGTATCTCAGCATACCTACTATTCGCGTCCAAGCGACAACAGTGCAGTGTTCTTGGTTTAGATACAGGTGAATTTATTTATCAAATGACATAAATGACGTAGGCCTGACTTCTGTTTTGTGTTGACAAAGACAATATTTTAGTCTCTAAAGTTTAGTGTTTTATTTAAAAATACAATCGTCAAGCAATGTCTTTCTCCAAAATCATTCAAAACAATAATAGCAAAATTAATATTTATAAAATATCCCATGATTATTGTAACAATTGATTTCAAATCCTATTATTTATAGACAAATGGAAGAAAATTCAAGCGGTACAGAGGAAAATGGAATTCATGAAGCAATAGCAGGAACATCATCTAGTGAGTATTATTATAGTAATAAATTTAGTATAATGAGAAAACTATAAACTACTTTCGTATGGGGGACACAAAAAGTATATTCCTATATTTTTAGTTGTGAATTATGTTGGCCCGGCAATTGGTATTGTATGTTTTTGGTTACTGGTTACGTGAGCAACGTTTTTTTTTTTTTTCAAGAAAAGAAAGAAGTATAGGATCTCGTAACGGGTCTTTTTGATAATTTTAATATTTATTGTTTTCCAACAATATAAAAATAATATAAGTAGGGCCTTTTAATATGTGGGTTCAACTCGAGGCTCAGTTATAGCGGGAATAACTTTATAAAATAAAAAATACACTAATATATATATTGTAGTACCTACGCTATAATATAACGAATTTATTATAAAAATAAAAATGTTGTAAAATTCATTTTAATAGAGAATTCTAGTAAAATGTATGAAATTATTGTTAAAAAACATGTTTATGCTACAGCTGATGTTGCCTTAGTCAGTTTTATGATATTATATTATGTAAACATGTTAAATAACAATTATCCTATTTAAAAAAAACGGCTGTAATAGCCTCGAGCAACCGACAGTTCACATTATTCCCAATCGTTAATCGACCAACCACGCGGTACACTATACAAGCATACACTACGAGCGCGGTCTTTGCTCGCCGCTCGGCAATCTGTGGAGTAGGGACAGTTTCTGAACGTCAGTGTGTGACGCGCATTACATGGAATGACGGAGCGCCACCCGCTCGACTCCACCGAGTACCGACAGTTGCGAGTTTCGCGCTCGTGGATATAGAATAGTGTTGTTTTATTTATCGGTTTATTAATTTGAAGTGAAAGTGAAGACAATTATTGTTTAGGATTGGATGTTGATGTGTTTTAAATATATAGTGACATTTCTGGGATTACAAATGGATTCTATAAAAGGTGAATATTTTTCTTACATAACCTAGTCACATTAGCGAAACGTTACCATTTGGTAACCACGTCAACGTCATGCTACTAAGTTTCCTGTTGTTGAATTGTTTATGCAAATATGAATGCGAGGACGTAAACATATTTTCAATTTGAGGGAGGTTACGTCAACTGTTGTACGCTTATAACCTCGTACCTACGTGTTGTTTTTTCATTCCTTATTTTTAAGTATCTCTAAAAATGAATACCAAATAATATTGTGGTTAGATTATAGTTTTAAACCATTTTATATACAATTATTTTAAATTAAAACTGATATTTAAACAGCAGAACCTATGCTCGATCAATAACAGCTGTTTGATTTGTGAAAGTCAGCATGTCCTTTACTGGTGTCTCTAGTGACATTTAGTGGACCAGTATTGAAATATTTTCTATGAAATTTTAAGTATTATGATATAAAAGATGATTACTTAGATAATAAAAAAATATAATGAACTGTTAAATTTAAACATTTAATATTAGCTTCGTCTCTATTGATTAAATCAATAAATTACTTTACCCACTATTCTTCATTATAACTGTGCTAACAATACCATTGTTTCCTTTCCTGCATGTATGATTAAATGTTGTGGGACATACAGGCAGCGCCATCTATATATATGATATGGTATAAATATACTTCAAGGATTATTATTAATTAAAAATTAAATTGTATCACTACATAGTATAAAACAAAGTCGCTTTTTCTGTCATGTGTCATGTTGTATGTCCCTATGAACGCTCAAATCTTTAAAACTACGCAACGGATTTTGATGCGGTTTTTTTTAATAGATAGAGTAACTCATGAGGAAGGTTTTTATGTATAATATCATCCATTAAACCCGTGCGAAGCCGGGGCGGATCGCTAGTTATTTATAAACCAGAAACAACCGAAAATGTATATTTAATTAGACTTACATAATTTTGAAAGGGATAGATTGTATGTTAGTGTCCTCTAAATTTTCACCTTTTACAGGATATTTTTCCTCCTTTAACTCCTTTAAAATATCATTTGTTATCAATTACAATAAAAAATAAGGAAAAAAAGGATACTTATTCAAATCAATTCTGATAACTATAAAGCCATTATAATGCTTCTCAGAAAGTGACTGTACTATCAGTAATTAATGATAACTTATCTGTCACTTTATTTCTAGAATAGACGCATATATTTATTTACATGTACAATACAATTATGTTAAGATTATTTGACCAACTTAATAGTTTTTTCACTGCATTAGTTGGCCTTCAACCTTGTATGTATACACTACCCAAATGGGCCTCATACTAGTAAATTTGATTGTACCATGACCTCATCACTTGAATATAAAACTGCTATAAAAACTGCCAATTTGGCTGATTGTTTTTGGTACTCATAGTATAAAATTGTAGCAAAGCTTGGTAAACATGTAATTTGCTAAATAAATATTAAACATAAGAAAAATCAAGGATACTAGTTAAACCTGTATTATTATTCAAATTTTATGCTTGATGGCTGACAAAAAAATAGACTAAGTAGAGAAAAGCATTGAAAAGTTTCCATTCTATTTTTTAATTGTAAGTAAATGGTCAAATTTTTATGTTTAAAAAGGGACCAAACACAAAGTAAAAAAATTGCAAGTGCTACAACTAACGCCATCTATTGGCAAGTTGTAGCATTATGTATATCTGGGTGATTACTAATTAGTAAATACTAATTAACTAATCATAGTTCATTATATTATTGACTGTGCATTTAATTGCATTAGAAAACAGGATGAAAGGCATGACTATTTACTTAATGTACAGTTCATTTCTTCAACTCGCAAGTTATTAGAACAAATGTACTCTTACTTTGATAGTTTTGCAATTATATTCACCAAGTTTGTAAAACAATTTTTATCTTATTGGGAAGATATCTGTTTACAATTTGACTTACTAAGACATCCAAATAAGATGAGAGATCTAATAATTTCCCGCATTATATAACATCGCCTAACAAATAATTAAGCGTTAGTATAAGAACAATGTATTTCTATGTTGTGGGAACATGCCTAGGAAACTGATCGTGGAATGCAGTCGGCCCGAGGCTTTACTCGTGGGAGTATCATTATAGTTACGGACCGCCTTGTCGTTGGCGGCGCTAGCGGCTTTCTACATTAGCGCTCTCATCTTATTGCAAGATCATCCGACATTATCCAATTCCGAGCTCAGGAATTTTCCCATCATCATTTTCTATTATTATTAAAGCACGCGGTTGCTATCACTCATTCATTCTTTATACTGCGTTGTCGAATATCAACGCTTCCCATCTGGCGGATGTTCATATCCATAGCGTTTCCGGGCCGCGATCGTTTAGTTTATTTTCAAAGCTTTTATGATGACAAACATTGTTTGTATAGGAGCACGGCCGACCGACATTGACTGTTCCCATTCATATCCTATTCATTAAGACCTCATTCAAGTTGTAAATGCTTAATGTTTATGAAATTTATATTTGGGTGTCTCGTTTTCTTACTTTATAAATTGAATATAGCTGGATATATTTTAATATGGTGTTGTCTTGGTATAGCGTAGGCGCTACAGGCCAAACCATTGGAATTTGAAAGCCGAGCGTCGACCACCCATAGGCATGAAAACACCGCCCCGTCCCCCACCTCTCGGATTCGTGCCGGCGCCGCCTCTCGCCGCTCTCTTAAGGCACAATGCTGAATTTCATTTGCTCTTAGCGGCATACGCCTTGGACCTTGGACTTACAGTTCTTTTATTTTGTTTCCCATTCGTTCTTTGTCTTTTTTAAGTCTGAAAGTATCATGGACATAAATGTATAACAGCAAGGGTAGATTGGCAAACAATTTACAAAGTTTCTTCGACTTTTGGTCGCGTCTCGAAAATTTATCGTAATTTAACAGTAAAATACAATCAATAATAATGATCCCATAATCCCACATCAAGAAAAATAAGGGCCATCATCACCATATTAAGCTATACGCCACAAATTAAATTGGTAATAGCACTTGCATATGTCTTCAATTCTGACAGTTCATATTTATAGCTTTATTAGCATGTACGCACTGCGTACTAAGTACTGTCCGCATTCCACACCATCACTTTTTATTCGGTACTGCTTAGACCCGCCCAGCAGTGCAGCCACATTCCAAAGGCCCTTTTTTACGCTGTGTGGTCGCGGTTTCCGCTGAAGACGGCAACGTCGCGTCTCAAATATGAATGAAATCCGGTCGGCGGGGGACGGCGCGGCAACGTCGCCCCAGACGCTTGCCTGATTGAGAACTACATCTCCCGCGTCGGCCCTTCGTACTTCACTTGTTTATCGTAGCGTATAGATAGATGAATGTGTGGTTATAGACGTGTCCCATTCTATAGCGGTCATAATTTATCGTCTATCAAAATGTCAACCACACGTGACACTCTATGGGCGCTTTTTTAGTTTAACGTTCAAGTTAGTTTCACGATTTCAAATTAGGTACTAATATTATTGTAGATAAAGACTATAAATTATGATGCTAAGAGACGATGTGTTCGTCAACTATTTTTAGGAAAGTCGAGTCTAACTTTTTTTACAAGTACATATATGCTATACAGTTCTTTACAACTCACATTTATTAAAATGCCCATAGTTGCATAATATACTCGAAATGGTCGCATAATTTTTGAAGTGCCTATGAAACTGTAACAGTTAGGGGGACCCCACACGGCCACACAGCTGTAGTCGGTACAAGGCACCCCACGTAGGCGAATTGGAACCCTCCGTGTTGTACGCACGCATGCGTAGAGGGGAAGTCAATGTTGCGATACCCATTGCAGTACTCCGCACTCCACGTACGATGCCCGAGTCCATTCGTCCGCCATTAACGAATTACGAAAAAAAACAAAATAGACCAGTTTCTTTAGTGTTATTTTTGTTTGCAATGTGTGATTTGAGTGTTACGTGAAATTTGTGTTTATGAAAATATAAAATAACTTCCAAAATGCCCATTCTAGTGGATAGCAAGCACAGAAATGGTAAATATATCGATCGGTTTACGTTTGCAGCCATTACGTCTGCTGTATCTATCTTATCCTATTGGATTTCATATAGTTTCAACAATCGTTAAAAGGCTAGAAAGCCGATCTTAAACTATTTTTCAAAAAACCTAGTTTCAATAGTATGATATGTCTTAATTCCTAATATTTAAATTATTATAATCTTCATTTTTCAATTTGTGTGCAACTTCAAAATATTTGGCTGATACCAAGCTAATTAAAAATAACATATTCAGTTGTCTATAACATGATAACAAAATAATCTGTTTTAATTTATGGATGTTGCCTATCTGTACTACTGAGCATAGTTATAATCAGGAAAAAATATTACTATAAACAAAAAATGCATTCGTCGTTTTTACTCCATTCGTCTTTTACGTACGTACAGAATGTCTTTGTACTCTTTAGAGGTTCGTGTAAGCGTAGGCCTTTAATATTTGAGATAAAAAATTGATTGTAAGAGCCGAGTGCATGCGCACTGAGTGCACGACGGGAAGGCCGGCGGTACGGAGGGGGAGGCAGTGGGAATGGAATGTCGATGACGAAGCCAGCCGGGCCGCCGCGAACTTGTTGTTATGTGAAACTGTATTTGAACACTTGCTCTAAGTTGCTCGTCTATTTCTCTTAGAAACAATAGTACCTCGCATAAACGGAGATAAGGATGAATTTTGTAGCTTACCATGGAAAATTTTATAAGAATCACAAAATAGTTCAGGCACATATCGATTAATCATATTTATTATAATATAAATTTGTCCCTCCAATTTGGGTCGTCGACTTCTATAAGTGAAAAATCTAATTAGTAACCAGTTGTACATATACTTTTCCCCTTCAAGTATTAACATCTTATTTGTGGAATCCTAACGGTATTTTTTCTTCTTTGCAGTGGCCGCAAATGCAGCGTCACCATTAACTACACAAATGGTGAGCCAACTGCTAAAAAGACGATCGCTCGTGGGCCAGTTGGTGCTGCCTACGCCAGGATGCGAATCCAATCCCAGCTCGCCATCGACATCACCTACTTCAGTATCGCCTTCCGCTTCTGCCGATAAAATTGACAACCGTGATCCACTAAGCTTCTACCCAGATGCACCGGATATGCTTCGTGAAGAGGAGCGCCTGAAAACATTCGATAAATGGCCAGTTTCCTTTCTATCGCCTGAACTTCTCGCTAGAAATGGATTTTACTATCTCGGTCGTGGGGACGAAGTGCGTTGCGCCTTTTGTAAGGTGGAGATAATGAGATGGGACGAAGGCGACGACCCAGCTAAAGATCATCAACGATGGGCACCGCAATGTCCTTTTCTGAGACGTCAAGCGGGAGCCGGCAATGTGCCCTTAGATGCTCAGGTGACTGTCGGTCGAGATGAGTGCGGTGTGCGGGCACCACCCACAACCACCCCGGTTAAAATGCCCGGGCCCGTACATTCGCGATACGCCTCAGAGGCGGCTCGCCTACGGACTTTTGCCGATTGGCCCCGAAGTATGCGTCAAAAACCAGAAGAACTGGCGGAAGCGGGTTTCTTTTACACGGGACAGGGCGATAAAACTAAATGTTTCTTCTGCGATGGCGGCTTAAAAGACTGGGAAAATGATGACGTACCTTGGGAACAGCACGCGCGTTGGTTTTCGCGATGCGCTTATGTTCAGCTAGTGAAAGGTCGTGAATACGTTCAGAAGGTTGCTTCTGAGGCCGCAACAACTACTGCACCCAAAGAAAAGGATTCATCCAATAACCTGGTAGCACCTCCTGCGAATAACACGAATTCAAGCTCGGAAAAAGAGGAAACCCCCGTGGAGGATTCGAAATTGTGTAAGATATGTTTCGCCGAAGAGAGGAACGTGTGTTTCGTGCCCTGCGGTCACGTAGTGGCTTGTGCAAAATGCGCTTTGTCGACTGATAAATGCCCTATGTGCCGAAGGACGTTCACAAATGCAGTGCGCCTTTATTTTTCGTGAGGAGAGTTCGACGCTGAACTCGATGCTAGTCAGTACATCGCGGGCCCTGATGCGTGCTGAAACCATGCTCTAAACAACCGCTTAAAACTGTGATTTTAACATTTAATAATATATTATTTTAATATAAAGCGGTGGGGCAACTTTAAAAACCAAGATGACTTCATGGATGACGACAAGGTGTTAAATGTAGATGTTGAAATGATTTTAAATTATTTATTGTTTGAAAATTATAATGTCGTATGTAAATAATCTATTGTAAATATTTTAGCTTATCATTTTGTCCCACCGAAAAATGAAAAAGTATTTTTGGAAATGAATCTAATGCAATCACAGATTATGCAACCTGTAAACACTTTTGGACACCAACATTTTTATTGAAAATATAGTCATGTCAACTTATTTAATTATTTTTCTAATGAAAAGGAATTAAATTATTATTTAAAATTTATTTCTTTAATTAATATGAATATTATTCGTATGAATCTGTTTGTTGCATTAGAGCATAGCTAAAAGTTTTTAATTTTCATGTAAAATATAATTTATAATGTGTAATGAGAATTCTGGAATGATTCAATAATATAATAATATAAATTAAAATTCAACAATGATAATAAGAATTCGATGACATTGGTATTATGATGTTATTGTATATAATTTTGATTTGACAATAACTTGAAAATTGGGAGTATTAGGTAGACATAAATGATAAGCAGATAAAAGTAATGCGGTCACTTTAATTCAATAATTTTTAACTGTATTTTCTTGTCATTACATACTTTAGACTGCATCACACAAATAGCTCTAGAATGAGTGAGTTTCGCATTTAAATTACCTCAAATCAACAAATTCTGAAATAATAATAGCATCTTTTATACAAACCATAACTGTGTATAATGAAACAATCCATATCATATAACTTTCACCCAATTAATAGGAATTCCATACTAATCTATTAGTTTTAGAATTGCAATTTAGAATAACTATATCACTGAAAGTAATTATTAATGAGAGAATTTATTAAAGTCAGATTTCAATTTGTTTTTTTCATAGGTAATAATTATTATTTCACCCTGTTGATGTTATTAATAAACGAATTGTTAAATTATTTGGTTTTTGATTTTTCTCCTATATCAGGTAAAACCATAAAGACGATCAAAGTTGTCATGAATGCATCGACCGCAATTAACATAGATAATGGATTTAAGGTCTTGTAAGGTATTTTAAGGCCACCAAAGAATGACCTTACCTCGCCTTTTAGTGTCACTCATAAGATAATGTTTCTATTAAAACTTCGAAATATTACTTAAATCGATATCACGTATTTGCGTAATCGATAAAGCGTTTTAAAAACATTATGAGGCGTTTGATATACTTTGCAAATACTTTCGTGATACCAATCATATTTTATATATTTTACCGAAAAGACAAAGATTATATAAGATTTAAGTGTTAAAATATTTTCTTAGCAAAATATATCAATACAAATAAATTCACAAGATGTACATTAAAGTGTAGTTTTTACATATTTTTTGAGTCCTGCAAACCTAGCGACAAATTTAATCAATAAAGATTCTGGTTTACAGGCGTTTGATTTGTTGAAAATAGTATTGACGCTTTTAAATTGACTCCGTTTATATATTTCGACAAACCGGTGGTTGTATTATGTATATAGTTATTAATTTGTGCATATTATATCATCTAATATACACAAATTTATTTGCGCCTTAGCATCTAGCCACGGAACATTGCTAACAAAATTAACTAGGCGTAATAACAGCTAGAATAAAATATCTATCTACCGGCTAACCATTGATATACAAAACTTCTATGTGTCTATGCTGCGACCCATCTTCATCAGGTCAACATTTTATAAATAAAAACAGATATGTAATATTGAGTAAAGCTATACAACTTAAAAAAATCCATTGCTTTATGAGGATGATTTAAAAACAAATGATACACGCATATAATAAAAAAAGCTGATTTTATTAATCACAGTCATTTACGCAGCTAACAGAGATTTAACGTATTTGCTGTTTTGTTTCAACAGATCCTGTTTCAATTTATTAATTTCCGACATCATGTCTTGGTCAGATGAGACGGTTTCTTGAATTTCCTTACACTTCTTCAGAAAGTCGGTGATGAGTTTCTGTCCCTCAGACGTTTCCTGGGTTTCAACCGATGATTCTACTTCGAACAGATTTGTTTCAAGTTCTGCTTGTTTTGCTTCTGCATACTGTGACAAGAAGTGGTTATGATTAAGAGAAATGATAAAATTATTTATTTTTATATTAACAAAATAATACTATGATAAAAAAGTATCCTATCACCTAATCCAGTAAATAGTCTGTAGTAGCGTATCTGTATGAGCGTAATTTGATCAAAACACGTTCTGAAGTGGCGGCGTTATTCAAACACGAACATCCAACTTCACATGTTCCCAGCGGATTCGCATGCATATGTCTCCCGTTCTGATGGGATTTCCAGGATAAAAGCAAAGTCCTTGCTGGGGTTTCGGTTTTAGCTCAGTATTTTTTGCGTTACAGGGCAACAAACACGCCTACATCCTTGTTAACTTTCGTAATACCATTAGTAGGATTACATGAATGATGGAGTCCGGTAAATTGGAATTTCCGGGATAAAAGCAAAGTCCTTGCTCGAGTTTCAAATACTAATTCAGTACTTTTTGTGTGAAAGGACAACAAACACGCCTACATCCTTGTAAACTTTGTAATACCATTAGTAGCATTACCTGAATAATGGAGTCCGGTAAATCGGCCAACTTAGCAACGTGCAGTCCCAGAGAATGTGTAGCCGGTCCAGGCACGATCTTGTGCAGTAAGAGCAGCTGCTGGTTCACGACCGAAGCTTCGGCGTGAGAGTTCACGATCACGCTGCGGTGTAAGCTCGGCAGGCGAGTCAACTCGTGGTAATGAGTCGCGAATAGGCAGAAGCATTTGCTCTCCGTTGCTAGTTTTCTGTGGAAAAAATGCTATGTTAGGCATTCGTAAAAAAAACTATTTTTAACGACAAAAATTGCAAGTATCAACAATTTAAAAAAAAAATATTTCTATTACTGAGGATTTGTCTTTTGGACAGTTCCTATAAAAATAAACGAGTCGTTTTACTTAGCGACAATACTATATCCTAATAGGTGTCTAAAGTGTATATTTAAAACAAACATGGCACCGCTCGTTATAATTAAATGAAAACTATTCGTATTTTATATGACATTCCGTCATTTACAGGATCCAGGCTTTAGTCAATTCCACTATCGACACGGATACATTGTTCAACAATCTTTGGTTATATGTGGTTTATTCATATCTAACTAAGCCCTGCGGTTTTCCCCGCGTAAATCTCCTGTTCTCGCGGGACTTTTGGGATAAAATATATCCTATATCTTTTCTCAGGTTTCATTAGTACAAAATTTCATCCAAATCGGTTCAGTGGTTTAGGCGTGAAGAAGAGACAAACAAACAGACAAAGTTACTTTCGCATTTACAGTATTAGTAGGAATTAATTGAAATTCGAAAATGTGACATGTGCTTAAATATAAGGAATTGACATACTCAGCAATAGCCCACGCGATGCCGCAGCCCTCATACGTCGATGTTCCGCGACCAAGCTCATCCACAAGTACCAAAGAATCCGGCGTGGCGGTCTATAGTAACAATAAAATATTTGTATGAGATTTGAGAATAATTCACATAAGTATTAAGCCTATGGTATTATAAAATAATTCAATAAAGGATTAATCAAAAAAGCCGGCTTAAATACTGTTCTACTAGCCAGAAAATATATACAAAAAAAAAAAAACGAAATAGCCCTGTAGAACATTATTTCTATTACGAGGAAAACGATTGTTTCAAAATTGTATAATTAAAAATAAGAAATAATAATAATAGAGTCATTGATTCTATTTAAATAAATTCAAAACAATATGACCCAGGTTCCCAATATAGTGTACACTGTTTTTCAGGAGGTTTATAATAATAATACGTGAACAGTAATTTTTAAATAAATAATTAATTCACATTTCTATCCCCAGCTCAGCAGATAGATTTGATCCCTGAAGCACCTTTGTGAAAATTATTACAATCTCACCCGCAAAATAGCTGCAGACTCGATCATCTCCATCATAAAAGTGCTTTGGCCCCGATCCTCCCTATCATTGGCCCCCACCCTAGCACACAAGGCCCTCAGCCTCGGTATACGCGCAAACGTCGCGGGCACCAAACAGCCAGTGTGCGCGAGAAGCACCGCAATACCACAGGAACGCATCCATGTTGATTTTCCACCCATGTTTGCACCGGTCACTATGTGCATGAGGCAGGAGTCTGAAACCATCAACAAATATGTAAATAAATATTCCTGGACATTTAACACAATATATATATATATATATATACATATGTCAAAGTTTCTGTTAATTATAGTGTGTAAAAAAATTTAGGCATAGTAACAACTATTAGTAGACAAATGTACAGAGAGATAT
Source organism: Phoebis sennae (assembly GCA_001586405.1). Classification (NCBI taxonomy): domain Eukaryota; kingdom Metazoa; phylum Arthropoda; class Insecta; order Lepidoptera; family Pieridae; genus Phoebis; species Phoebis sennae. The sequence continues at coordinate 314,879 of LQNK01000373.1, read as the reverse complement.
CGTCACATTTTAAATAAAAGAATATGGTAGCTCAATTAACTCCACATCATTAGATAAAAAATATGTATACACCTTTCTGCACTTGAAGACAAGGATATCTCAGCTCCAATGCATCTTATGTTTCAGTGATTACAGACCAAGTGTATGGATATAGAGCAAAGATGTCCAAGCAAGATGATTAAATGATACGCATAAATTACAAATAGATTAAAAAATACCTCGTTTAAACTCCACATCATTAGGAATAAACGATACTCCTTCCTGCACTTCAAGGCAAGGATGTCTCACATCTTTTAGCACCAATTCATCCAAAGTTTCCGTAATAACGGGCCGAGTGTATGGATACGGAGCTGTAGAGGCTGCTACCGCGAACGATACGAGCACGTCCAGGCGAGATACGATGTGAGATAGACAGAAGAGACACTCTGAATAGCCAGCTGAAAAAAAAATCGGGTTATTTATATGATAATATACATACATAAAGAATATGATAAATATACATAAAGATAATATACATACATAAAGAAAACACCCATTTACAAAATTTTCTGGGAGCTTAAAAAATACACCCAAACTAAGTACTAAATTAACAAATTGACAGTTAAAAAATCTTGGTATATGTTAATTTAAATAAGGATTATCTTGATTTTGACATTTATTTTTGTTAAAATCAACGTTGACCTGGAGGCATTCCATTTTATAATCCTCATAATTAAATACTCTTCAAAATTCACCTTGTATCAGTAGAAAACTTATTTTTAGCTTGATAAAGAGCTCTTTGTGAAGCATTATTCCGAGACTTGAAATAATGACAATCGAAACAATTACGGTACTGCATCAATATGGATGCAAATTTTATAACATTATTAAACATTGCATTATTTCAAGCTTCAGAATACTTTTATTATGAATTTAACTATATAAATCAATGAACAGTCTACCTGCTATCCCAATGATTTCCGTGACAACTTTATCCTGTTCCGTCTCATAATTAGTCTTAGTTTGAACATAGTCTTCAGTGATATTTTCCAAGTGACTGGTTTTGAATCTCACCCCACCTTTAACTGCATCTATTATTGTGTACTTTTTGTTACCGCGGAGCGCTTGCTCTTCTTTTAATGTTACCCTGTTTTATGATAAATTAATATAAATGGAGATTTTGTGTGGGAAAGATGAAATGTTAAATAATTATATACAAGTTAATGTTCTAATATAAAAAACGAATAATTTTATCATTCATAATTTTTTGCACAAATTCAATATTTTAGTTATATTTATAATGCCTTTTTATCTAAAGCCATGGCAAGGGCCTTACTAAGTGAAATTTACAGAACAAAAGCAGGTAATTATTACGTGAAATTCAAATGATTTTTTATAGAAATTCTTAGTTTATCTTAAATATTACCTGAAGTAAAATCCATTCTGTGGATTGTTTTCAAGCTTGATTGTCTTCCCAGCGTCGAGGCCCAAATCCCGAGCTGCCTTGTTTAATTCTTTGTCTGCGGTACTTTGTAGTTTTTCCAACTCTTCATGTAAGTTTTGAAGTTGCTCATCGAATGATGGTTTCACCAAGAAATCACCTATTAAAAGTACAATAAGTTTATATACAATAGTTTTCTAATTCTATTAAGATACATGATTTTCTAATTTTCAATACAAACAGGAGAAGGCAAAATAAATCAATATGTTTAAGACTACATGTGAAAGACTAATGAGTAAATCTATATGTCATATAATACAACACTAAAAAGAAAATTCTGTTTATTAAAGATATTTAAAAAAGCTATTAGTTGGGATGTAGCTACATCAAACCCAAATATATGGTTAGATGTTTTTTGTCCGTCTGTGTGTATGTTTGTTCGCGCATAACATGAAAACAACTGATCCGATTCGAAAAACTAATCAGTGAAACGGTTTTAACACCCACTCCATGCTCCAATAGGTGACACGGGACTTCACTTATCTTGCACGACCAATGAATTAATTTGCTGTTAGGTGTAAAAACTGGTAATTACATCCAAAGTCATAATTACACATGATAAATTTAGAATACAATATAATCATTGGTATATTACGCATGACATTATAATATAATAAAAGCCATGACATGGATTTTGTTGTGTTTTTCACAATGCGTAATAATTGGTAAAAACATAAACGGAATTTCGCGAAATGATTCACGAAATTTTGAATTTTTCCGTCTATTCTGTATTTAAACATTACGTTATGTAAACTATTAGTGTTCGCTCAGAGGTCAAATTTCAACAGAAAAAGAACAAGTACTCGATATAAAGGGATTTAGCTTTGACTTTGCGTTTTAATATATTTTTTTGTAAATAAATTATCATTTATTTAGTTACCTCTATCAACAGCCTCCATATCAACAGTGGCTTCTATCATCTGTTGAAACTTATCCAAATCATCGTTGAGTTCAGATATCGGTTCAGTTAAAGATGAATGAACGGTGGGACTGTTTGCATCTGCCAGACATTGTAGAAGAGAGGGTAGTCTTTGTATAGCCTGAAAAAGTAATAATAATTTATTGGAACATTTGAACTTGTAATTACACAAGAGATATAAACCTTAACTTTTAAAAGTCTTCTTCAAACCATTTACTGTCAAACGCTGACTAGTGTATTTTTGGTATATATTTAATATTTTACATTATTATTATTTAACTTTATATTATATAATTTTTTTTACTCTTACTCTTTTTCTTTAATTTGTGGTGAGGGCAGAGGGAAAAGAGGAGTACGTATATACATAGTATGTATATATGGTTGCCTGGAGGAGATGGTATTGGAAGGCATTGAGGAGTATCAGGTGCTCGATAAACCATTTGTAAATTTCATATGAATGTATTGCGTTTTTTTTTTAATTTTCTACTCATAGTGTATTAGAGTTAAAAATAAAATAAATAAACTGCTGAAAATACTACCTCTCATCACTCAATTTCATTTGTTTTTTACACTACAATTAAATACACTTTTATTACATTCTAACTTCTTTAACACTTGAAGCGTGTACATAACTTAGGTGACAATTAAACATCATGATATCACGTAAAAGTGTCTTGAGGGTATAATTTTAGTTTTATAGGCTATTATTATTCATGTGTCCACACGTCATTCACTCTGAGATAGCCATGATAAGATACTATGGATAAATTAATAAATTAATTACCTGATAAATCTTGTAACAATCGTGTAAGTTGGCCTTCTTGCGCGTCAACCGTCTCGCCAGAGCTTGCAAATCAGGTATCCTTCGCAAATGATCCTCATGTAATTGCAGGCGAAGTTGGGAATTGTTCACCAAAAGCTCCACGATATCCAACCGTTCGTTTATAAGGTTTATGTCACGGAGCGGTTGACGTAGCCATTGTGCTAACAGTCTGAAATATTATGTACAACAAATATTATTATTAATAGTTTTTTGGGAACTGTAGAACTTTTGTTTCATTATGTTCAATATAGTCTGTAATTTTACTAACATAACAAAACTGAAAAAATAAAATGACGTACAAGAATAAATGAAGTAAGGTTTGAAGTATTAAAAAAAATAACATTATGTATTTACCAATATTGTGCGGCAAAATGGTGCCAAAAAAGGCGGCTTTTACTATAAAATAAGTAATCCAACTAGTCTTATTAATTCCTACAAATATTCTAATTGCAAAAGATTGGTATATTGACAACAAAAGGCCAACAGAAAGCGTATATATTGTTTTGAATTTGTATTATTGTGGTGGTTGTTATCTAGTATTTTTGTTGTTTTCGTTAAACAAGAGACGGGGAAATACACAAGTATGGAATACGAATGTCTTTGCTAACAACATAAACAATGGACATAATATTAACTGTTACCTTAAGGATATAAACCTAAATCTTCCATAAGGATATAAACGCGACAATATTTTGGATGCAGTAAACACAATGTCATTTAATAATAGACTTTTGGACTTTTTGTATACAAAATTTATCAGTTTTAAAATAAAGGGTTATTTATAAATTAATTTAATTGTATATATTACAGAAAATATAGGCCGTTCCCATGGGATATCCGGGATTAAAAATATCATATCTCCTAGTTAAGCCCTACGAATTGGTCCAGCAAATGTTGAGTTATAAGTGTTGCTTCTATGCCTTGTTAGACCGAGACTTTTTTTAACGTCTCCAACCACTGAACCAAGAAGGCTGTCTTATTATAATAAACCACTTTTCAAATCGTGTGTCTTTTAAAACCACTTTTAAAGATCGAAGCATACATACATACAGACAAAAAAGCGCCTTGGTTTAATCCTGTATAGTGTTTAAAAACAATTTATAAGATGCGTACCGCTTCCCTTGTTGCGTGCGGCACCTATCGAGCAGGCCGTACAGGCTGCGTGCGGGCGCGTGCGACGTGTCGCCCAGCTCGGGCAGCACGTTCAGTGCGTTGAGTGCGGCCGCGTCTAGGTGCAGGTAGCATTCCGCTTTTATTGAGTTTAGCCGGAATCTGCAATTATATATTGTAATTTGTTTATTGAATGAATTGTTATCTAAACTTCTTTATTTTGACGACCCGGTTGGCGCAATTGTCTAATGTGCCGGATCCCCACGAGTAAAAAATAAGATGTGATGAACATTGTAATTTTCTACTCTCTGTGTTTTAATTTATCTATAATATGTATGTATTTACAAAAAAAAGTATGTTTAAGTATGTCTACCAGTTATCTAGGTTCGATAGTAAAAACTTTGCTTAGTTTGCATTGTCCAGGAATAATTATTTATATTGTCCGGTCACTAATATACCTATGTAAAACAGCATTGGCAATCCTATATTGGAATGGGTGCAGGGAAGGGATTCTAAGCCTTAGGCAAATAATGAGTTTGATAATGTAAATTGTTTAAATTTAGGTTTTTTAATCATACGTAGAAGCTTCTTTAAAATTTCATTTGGTTTGGAATAAATAAACCATAAAAGACGTAACTGCATTGTATCATGTAGTCTGTATTTTTCCAAACAATTTCTTTATCAATGAGAAACAGGCGCTAACAGATTGATAATAACTAGGTCATCTACACGTTATTGCAATTAATTATTTACGGCATTCGTATCGAAGTTTCTAGAAGCACGCGCCAATGTTATTATTAGTAATAATATAAACATTATTATATGTAATTACCAATTGCCTTGTTATCTAGATTTACTTCCTGAATACGTAAGATATATTACTGTTTAACTGAATTAGAAGATTATGTTAATGACAATAAAATCTTGTACAAAACTTGTAAAAATAAATACCTGTCTCAATCAAAGAGAAATCTTATAACCTGCTAGCCTATTCGAAAATATAGAGCATAAAAACTTCATCAAGTGTTCTAGGATAATGAATTTCCCAGAACGATGAATTATGGGTTTGTTATTAGAACGCGAATACCACTTTTGATTATAAACAATATTAACTGTATGAAACAAAAATAAAAACTACACTCTTATCTATAAGACGAACTTACCGTCCAAATTTCTTTATGATAAGACCCAATAATAAAACATTCAGTCCAGATCAATGTTACATGTAGAAAATTGTTCTATATTAATATTATAAAGGGGAAACATTTGTGTTGTAACGTTTTCACTAATACTCACTGTCTGGGTGTTAATTTATGTATTGACAAAAAAGGAATGTTTAAGTATACCTATCAGTTATCTAGTTTCCATACTACAAGCTTTGGTTAGTTTGGGACTAGCTGATGGCGTTGTGTTAAATGTCCAGGAATATTTATTTATTTATTTATTTATTTATTAAAAAGCTGCATCTTCACGGAATATCATCTTCACATAATCGAAGCCACAGAACTAATATTCTATTTTTTATACATACCTTCCAAAATTAGTGCTATCAGTTAGCAGAGAGGTATATCTTATAGCTGCGGCTAGACTGGACATAGCTGAATTCATGGTGGTCTCAGAAAAAGCATTAGCATCTTGCTGTTGATTTTCTTTGAACTTTAACAGGCGATTCAAATCCTGAATAACACCTTCAGTGGAAAAATCGGCCTTTTTCAACTTGGTAACGGTTATGTTTGCCCGATCCATAACCTTTTTAAGAGCTTTGTACTGAAATTTAAGTTAATAAGGTTGAATTTTTTAGCACATTATTCTATTCATCATCGCTCTATGACCGCAACACGCAACAAGTATGATTAAAATGGCAAGTGCAAGATAAGACATTTAGTTATAAGTTTATGGAATAAACAATGTTTTTAATGAAGAAAGATGACTAAGTTATCAATGACAAAATATATTAACCGCAATAACGGAAAAATATTAACTAATTTATTCAAACTAAGGAAAAGATTATTCCAAATTCAAACGATTCAAAAATAGAACATTTAGAAAAAAATGCTTACGTCATCATTTTCTGTTTGTGGTACAAGGCATTCTGACGGCGCCATTTGTACGGTAATAGTTTCCAGCTGTGTGAGCAGATCGTCGTCCGTAAATTCTGATACGTACATTTGGTACTCGTTGGCTGTTATGCATGCTACTCCCAATAGACGACCCTGAAGATGTTTTTGATAATAATTTTAACCATATAAAAAAACGAATGAAATTTTAGCATTTTTTTTTTTATTTATTTTATACCGGAAACTAATAGTGTATATTGGAGTATCACCATAGGCACGCCTTTTTGGAAGGTTGGTTGAGACAAAAATAGCATAAAATCGAATTTATTGTTACCTACCTACTTATAAAAGAAGAAAATGATCATTTCGATGAAAATTACTTTAATTTTACACATTTTAATTAACGATTTTCTTTATCTGTTATTTGAAGAATATAGTATAGGGGATTTAAGGGTCCTTTTAAAATGATGATTCTTGTCTGATATCACAAAAATATTTGAATAAACATTTTCGATGTCCTCGATCCATAATAATATAAACTTATATAGATTCATTATTTTAAGATTTATGGTAAATATACAATCCCGTTTCTTATTATTGTTGCAAAAAGAAAGAAGTTCCGACTCTTATCAAAGGCCTCAACCTATATACATCCATGACCATGATAAGAGACAGTTATGACAACATAAATTATATTTAAAATTAAATTTCTAGTGAAAAATAAAAACAATTTCAAAATTTCGCACTAATCTCTGTCACTCTAAGTAAGATAAAAACAAATGTTATTATTGTGCACTTATTTATCTAAATATCATTCTAGTGAATCGGGTAATTTTGACACGGGGTCAAGATTCTAGCACATACTTACTGGAATTATCAGTAATCATGGTCAAGTTTAAGATAGTGAAAATACGTTGACCGTATAGTTGTGTTTTAGATATGTATTTAATTTATTTACAAGCAATTTTATTCGCTGTTTTAATAAACAAGTTATTATCATAAAAATAAAAAAGACTGATTAAAAATTGTGAAAAAAAGGGAACACGCTTAATTAATAATTATCTATGAAAAAACCGGACTGAATTATTAAAAAAAAATAATCCCTCCTTTTGCTATGTCTCTACAACGATTCTAACGAAACCAACAAACACTCACATGTTCAGCCGTTTGGGTTGTAGGGCGTTCTAAAGAAATGGACATGCAAACATACATTGTGTAACTTCATAAGATTTATATGTTTCTTTAAAAGAAAGAAAACATTTTTCATAATCGTACATATTATATTAGATACATATTTACTAGAACAGTTTAAGAGAATACACTGTAGTAATAAATAAACATAATATATGTATCCGTCTAAATATTTTTTATATTATTGCTAATGATATTTTTCCTATTCTAACTGGCGTATGATGATAACATTCTATGAATATACTAATATGTGTAGTTCGAATATTGTGGTTTAACAACATATCAGTATGAGCAGTTGGAACCTTGCAGTTTATCAACATATTTTACTAAAATGTATGTGTTCTGTTCAACTCTACCTTAGTGACAGCATCAGTTTTAATATTAACAGCCATCAAACAGGGTCCATTATCGTTAGAAGCTCCAAGACCTTCACCAAGAACTTCTTCAAGCTGCGAGAGACATCCTGGCGACCCTTTATACTTTATCAACCATTCATTATTCTTTGTAGACCCTTCCGATACGTATATCTCCACTCTATAGCGGCGCACCTGAATTGAAGTATTACAAAACATGAGCATATTTTTAAATTCTCTTCTCGAAGTGGTGAAAAAAAATGTATGACAATTCATATAAGCCTCTAAAGAGGCCTAAGTATGGAAATAAAAAATGACTTTGCATAAAGTTATCCTTATTGGGTAGTCACCAATTATACTATAATTATATTTGCACTGAAATATGTGTAATTATTGGGATTTTCACATGACAGACGGCTCGACGCACATCCATGAGTAGAATATTTCATTACTTTGTTTCTGACGTAGTTTTGTCTGCTTTACTTTTGCCATTATAATAAGTTAATATTATACACAATACATAAACTGAATCGTAATTATAAGAAGTAAACAAAAGATATAAAGACTTGATTTAAAAATGGCATTACGCTATATTAACTAAAATTACCAATAGAAGCTTCCGTATTAATATTTCGAAGTTCCCTTTCGACAGTACAAGGTAATCGAGGCGGTTTGGCTCGATACCCATCTTCTTGATATTAGCAATGGAGGAAAACACTTCTCGCGCGGCAGTTGTCGCGTCTGTACCATGAACGCTGTAGTGATCATTGCGATCGAATATTCTTACAGTTGTGGGCGGTTTCTGAAAGCCAATGTTATGATTACCTTACTCTATTTCTATTGAAATAAATATACCTAGGTAGATTTTCAGTTGTTTTTCTGTTCCGATATCAGATTTCTTAATGTAACAAAGAAAAATAAGGGGAGGCAAAACTACGAATTAAATAATGTATAATAGTAAGGAGGAATATTTGTGAATCATAAAATACATTTAGTATATTTTAAAGTGAGGTTAGGTTTTATAAGTTTAATGCATGATGTATACTTTTCGTCATAAATAAATATAAAATTGCGAGGAAACATAAATGAATTATTTATTTTAATTATAAAATGATATATGTATAAAACTATATAGAAATTTTCAAGGCATCAGAAACAAGTGACAAAATGATTTATTAATTAAAATATTTGAGATATGGATGAATTAGTATCAAATGTTGATAAGTTCGAGGTACATAGGTCAAATACTATAAACCCTTACAGGGAAATACAATTTATTCCGGTGATGTCACTTCACATGGGAGCTTTAGGTTTTAATAGAATGTGAAGCAGGAAGAAATGCCTAAAATCATTATTAATTTATTTGTATGTAAGGCTCTGTACCACGATAGGTCTAATACTATAAACTCTTACAGGTGAATACACATTATTCCAGTGATGCCAGTTCAAATTGGAGTTTTAAGTTTTAAAGAGAAGTGAAAAAGAAAGAAATAGCCAAAAAAAGGTTTTTTGATGGACTAGCGATATACTTACCTAAGTGGTGCTTATTTTATTTCAGTTTTTAATAGGAAGTTTAAAGTATAAGTATGCTTTTACGCAAGATTAGGATTTAAACTGAAAGACTTTCTAATGTTTTAAGTGCCTTTGTTACATTAATTTGAGTAAAAATTTATTATTACAAAAATTGAAAATAATAAACGTAATATGTGTCCGTTTGTTTTCCTTGTTTTATCCTTGATTTATTGACCTACATAAGAAACAGGATCAATGTCGCATTATCAATAATATATCAATACATGATTTATTATAATAAGTAAAGAGAGAGTCGGTTCTTATGATAATTATGTTTTTTATGAAATCTCCAACAAAATTGGATATAATTTAATTTTAGTATAAAAATATATTAATTGCAAAAATCTATTATTATATATAAACATCTGGTCATTTGAATGTTGTTATTGACATCATAATATTGTGATTCACCTAGAGACAACATTAGTGTTACTTTATATGGTACTACAAGCCGCGCACCGCGGTTTCACCCGCGTAACTTCTGATTCCGTGACAACTCCGGGATTAAAAGTAACCTATAAGTTATTCTGAACCCCTATCTATATGTATACCAAGATTCAACATAATGGGTTTAGAAGATTTTGCGTTTTACGCGAAGTCTTATTACGTGACATAAATACGTAGAAACGAAATATATTACATACATAATAATGTAACTAATTTGCTTATTTTTTTTTTGTATCAAAACCTTAATTATGCTCACAAAAAACAGAACCATGCAGTAAAACGTAGGCAGAGCATATGATTCAGGTGTATGTCTGTGATCACAAATATTAATAAATATGTTGTCATGAAATTCGTCAAGTACGACGTTTATGTGGACTGTCGTATTTTGCATGTTCGCGCTTCTGAGAATAAAAGATCACTCATGACCGGCCAGCGGGTTATCATTGCGAAGATATAATATTAAAAGCTAAATAAATTGACGTCTCCTTCGCAGGCAATGTCAGTACGTTTTCAAAAATACCTCGGTGTGTTGGTCTCTCAGTAGTTAGCAATAGTGTTGAATAGTGTATTGATTTTTATGTAAGTTAAATCATATTATATTGATACAAAATTATAATACAATTTTAAAACTTAAGTGAATTTACCGACAATTTTCATTATAGAATCTTTTTATTATATTTAAATAGTTAATTAAAATATTTAATGTGAAAAATACCAAATTCTTTTGTAAAATATTGTGGGTGCGCAGGAGTGCTCTAGGAAGGGTTAACATTTAGATAAATTGTATGTAAACTTTAAAATAACAAAGGGTTTAAAAATAAGACTTTGTTTTAAATCACACAAAAAGACAGTCTTTTTGTGTGATTTAAAACAAAGTCTTTTTAAAATTTTGTAGGCAGAAGTTCTTAACTTAGATTAATATATAAGATGCATTTTCATCAAGAAGTAGTCGCAGGCGAAATTTAGTTTAAACATCTTTAATTGATCTTTTATATGCAACGCCAAATACCTAAGAAAATAGTTCATGTTGAAAAAATTTGTAGGCAAGACATAAGCTGACATTTTACTGTGACTATTTATTTGACCTATATGAAGCATTTTTTTATTGTTGTCTCCTGATTATTTTTGTACAATTTATGTTATATGTTTGTATATTAATATTATCTATTAAAATATTGAAAAAATGACTTTACTAACATTCAACATATCTATTTTCAGACGTCTACAATTTAGTCCACAATGTGGCGCCTTGTTATAATCGCCTCTGTGGCGGTCCTGGCTTCTGCTAAGCCGGATTTATACAAAGAGACTGAAGATTTTCAATACTCACGAAGTTCATCAGATGATGGCACAAAGTCTGGTTTCTATGGTGCAAGACGGGGGAACATGGGGGGCAATTACGAAAGAGCACACAACATGGATGGATTAGCTCAGCATCAAATGAGTTCGGCTGTACGTCAAGTTGAAGGCGAATTAGGGGAAGGAGCAAAAACAAAAACAGGCAGTGTTTATACAGCAGCCAAATCTCGGGGCATTTTTGGATCGGGAAATTACGACTTAAGTAACTTGAAAGGAAGAAATTTTGAGGAAAGTGCGTCATTTGGTTCTGATTCTCTTTCCCATTCGTCTTTAACCTCCCAAAATACTGGATACAGGGGGCATTCGTACTCGTCAGCGCAAAATGCCGGCTACAGCAGTGGATTTACTAAAAATTCACGACATAATTCAGGTTACCATTCCGCAGATTATTTGGGTCAGTACGCACACAATGAAAACGCTCGTGAACAAGATGCATACCAAGGTAATAGTCAATACAGCTATGGAAAGCACGAGGCCTCTGGAAGAGACTATAAATATTACTCCCACGGCGGAAGTCAATCTCAAAACCAATATGATTATAATAAATCAAATCTGCAAAATAGCTATGATGCTAATGTATATACACGTGTAACAGATGCACCTGTTGTTATTATGAGGCCAGGTACTATTGTAACAATTCCCATTGCATCTAAAGCTGTAGATAGTTCTTCTTACAAAGACATGTCTTATAATCATAACAGTGTTAACAGCGAGGTTGAAACAATGTTGGACGGAAACAATCAACAGATTTATGTAAAACCCGCTAACACACCTAAACATTACGAGTCTTCGTACAGTTACCGCAAAGAATGGGAAAGACGTAATTCTCAACCTGTTACTGTGATGCCAACAGAGAATCCGTTCCCCAAAAACAGCGAACTGTATGATGATTCACATTTGTTACAGAATGCCAAAAATCAATATAGCACATTAGATGAAAGCAATGTTCACGCTAGTAGTGCCAATCTAGCTCATTCAGATACTTATAGTGCAAATGTTAAGTCATCGTCACAGAGTAAATCAAGGTATCATTCGGCATCACAAGCTCAAGGATTATCCGCCGCAGCTCTTTCAAATGCTTACACGCTGGACACCCATAATTCCCAACAAACAGCTGATGCAAATAATTTAGTCGAAGACATAAGTTCAAAACCAAAAAGCTATCATTCTTCTTATTCATATCATAAATCATGGGAAAGACGAGGAGACCCGTATGTTATTAAACCTGTTGGTGGTGAAGCTCAAAGACTCGTAGCTGCATCTGGGAACCAAGGTGCTTATTCATCACATCACTATGGCTCTCAATATAAACAAGCCCATCAAAGTTATACGCAAGATGGCATTGATTGTGATTGTGACGAAAATGGGCAGATTCGCGTAGCTCGATCGGCAGATCCCAAGCCATATTTTGATGATCAAGAACAACAGCAATTTGAAGCTTTCAATGATTTGGGTCAACAGGTACAGAACAAATGGGAAAATCTGGAAGATTTGGGTCAACAAACTCAAGATTTAGGACAATTGCAGCAAAATAAATGGGACAATTTAGAAGACTTAGGACAACAGACACAAAATCAGTGGGACCGGTTAGAAAATTTGGGGCAGGAGACCCAAAATCAATGGACAAATCAACAAGAAGATTTGGGACAACAAACTCAAAATACATTTGACAATTTACAAGAGCTTGGGCAACAAACACAAAATAAATGGGAAAACCTTGAAAACTTAGGTCAACAAACACAAGACCAATTTGATATACATCAAAATATTGGACAAGAAACTCAAAATAATTGGAATAGATTAGAAAGTTTCAATCAACAAATACCAAGTAAGTTGTCATAGTGTTATTCTAATAAATGGAGGGCTGCTGTTTCATCATAATGTGTTCTTACTAATGCATTTAAGTAGAATAAGATACTTACTTATAATTGTATTTGTTTGTAAATTATAACAATTAACAATAATCGCATTTCATTTTTAACTTTCCATATTTATAACATATAATGTTCAACTAACTCACTAATATTTTTTAACAAAACATACAAAAATACATATTTACACCTTTTTAGTAGGCGATCTATCACAACAAACACAAGACGACAAATTTGAGAATTTTCATGAACAAGCACCAAACGAAGATAATGTTACACCAAAACAAACAATAAATCAATATGTAAGTGGCCATAACTCTTATATGAATAACAATTTTCAAGATTCTTTAAATCATTTTGACATAACACAAAATAATGATCAAAAACAAATTATTTCAAATAATGAAGATGAACAAATAGAACAAAAAAATCAATTTTGGAATATCTTTCAAGAAAACAAAAAATACAGTGATCAAGACAAAATGGTGAGGGAACAATCTCAAGACTTTCCATATAACTATAATTTCAATACTGAGAATAAAGATAATAACATATTTTTGCATAAAAATAATGAGCAAGACATGCGTTTTCAACAAAATCACTTTCATGATACTCACGTAATTAACAATAGAGATCATGATACCAGTCAAACTGCCTCTGTTCTAAGTTTATGGGATAAACTAGATAGAATAGAAAGCTCATACAAATCTCATGCAAATGAAGATTACCAGAAACAAGAACAGAATTCCTATTCGAATACACAAACGTCATACCAAAGCTGGGATAAATTTAAATGGGATCATTCCCATAGTGCTAATGATGATGCAATTTTTGATTCCATAAAACCCAAACATGAACAATCAACAACAACATCCAGAATATCGTCGCAAAATCCTACTAGCACAACTACTACAAGTGCACCAAAATATAACTCTCCGCATAAAATTGTGCCCCAAGGTCCAATTGATATTGGACGGGGAGATATTGGAGCAGACGAAACTTTAGTTGATAGCGTTGAAAAAAGCGAAGTGGATAATGTACCTGTTTACAGACCTAGTAAACCAGACATGCCTTATAAAACTCCACAAGAAATAGAATCTTTAAGTTTGATAAATGAAAGACCAAATGACCAAACAGATTTATTGAAAAATCAAGTAAGTGAAGGAGTTAGAGAATCAGGGAATAAAAATCGTGAGGAGCATAATCAAGTAAACAACTTACAAGGAAACATTCTACTTACTACTGATAAAAACAATAAATTCTTAAGCACTGATGACTTTCAAAATATGAATAAAAATTATAATCAAGAAATGGCCTCCTTTCATACTCAAGAGATAGTATCAAATCAACAATCTGATGAAAAAACACATTTTGATGATAAACAAAAGTTAGTAGGTAACAATGACTTGGAGGTAGCACCTTTTGACATAGAGCAGCAAAATATGGAACAACAATTTGAAGACTTCAGTCAAAATTTACAAAGTCCATTATTGTTTGATAACTTTGAACAGAGTGATGTACAACAACTCGAAAGTTTTGGAAAACTGAACATAGATGATAATCAACATACTCAAGAACAAATTCAAGGACAAGAGTTTGAGCCTTTTATGGGAGATAATCAATTACAAAGTCAAAGCAGGTTAAATTTAGAGAGATCAGGGCCATCTGGTGACAATCCAAAAGAAGGTCGAAATCTACACATGGAAACAAATAAACATGCTGCACTATCGGAGGAGCCACAAATAAGTCAAAGAATAGAACCTCAACTAGCGGAAGGAGGCAAAGATACAATAATTCCTCCCCCAGTAGAGGTAATTACCGAGAAACCTAGTTTCTGGAAATCTGTAGGGAATAAATTTACTAATGCTAAGGAAACTGTAGTTTCTTGGTTTAAAAGTTAATTGAAGCTAAGTATTATTACTTATAAAAATAATATTATTTGTAATACATATATTAAAAAAATGTTCTTTTCTTACCTCTGGTAATGAAGTGAAGTATTTTATGAATGCTTGTTGTTTGACTGAGTCTGTAAGATAATAAATATTGATAAAAATAAAATTTTACATACATTCAAGGATGTAAGATTAATACTTAATTAAACATTGATTAATACATTCTCTTCTTTTTATTTTTTGTATCCCATATTAATTTTACTTTTATAACTGATTCAATAAAATGTGTCAGACCCTTATACTAAGATGCTTCCACTTATTAAGGATATATTTTTGAGCTTTTTTATTTAATATGAACCAATGAATTCTATTGTACATCTCGGTTATTTTTTTTTAACTAGGAGAGAATTGAATTTTTAAGTTATATTTTAGTCTGTGGTGGAAAAAATCTTATACAACTAAAAAAAAATTTTATAAATTTTCATAAGATATTAATTTTTATAAAATTATAAAATATATAATGTTCATAAGGAGCCTCAATGAGTTACTATACTTCATAAACAAATCAATTGTTTGTATTTTACATGAATGCAACCACTTTTGTCACTTTTCTAAATATAGTATTTCACAAGAACCTCTTTGAAAATACAAAAAAAGAATAAGCCAAATTGCTTCATCTAGTCGCCCCATACAAGGATTTGTAGAACAAGGGTAATAGATTAATTAATATAAATATAGTCAAAAGATTTCATCTATTATTACATTGTATAAGTAACCTTAGAACAATTCTTAGAAACTAGTCTAAATTCACGATATTCTACTTCAGATGAATCCATATGCCGTATCATTTTTTTCATGTTAGTAAATGTTTTTAAGGTATTAAAAAAAGACACATAAACAATAATTTAGATCATAATTTATCCGAACACTATATGTATTTTTTATCTCATAAACAATATAATTGTTCTTCATTTTAGATTTGAAACTTCAGAACCACAGAAAAGCATGTTCACATGTAGGAACAACTAGAAAGTTGTTCCTACATTTGAACATGCTTTACTGAATTATTGAATATTCTTACCTTAAAAACTTTAAAAACCATACTTTGAATCTTAGTCTTTAATTAATAACAATTGTGACTTAACCACTTCAATCAAGTTAGTAAGGTCATAATATATAACTTCACCAGTCCAAAAATCAGTATCAATTATCAATTAAAATAAATAATAAAAACAAGTATGAGACAAATGCAAAGTTTTAGTTTTACAGGTTTTGAAACATGAAAGTCTTAGTGGGATCAGAAAGTTACAAGATTTTAAATATTTAACAAAGGTCTAACTGATAGGTACAATATTATAAGACATATTTAAACATATTTTTAAATACTATATCTTACCTAAATTCAGAGCTTGTATTGGTTGTAAAGAGGACATTTCTGCTTTTTACTAGGAGTATGTTATTATAGAATGTAGGCAAGAGAAACGATAAACTTAATGATTCTTAATCTAAACATTCAAGTTATAACCCAGTGGTTTTCAGGTGTAGTGTAACAGACTACCAAATAGTGATTTTATCACAATTCGATAATATATAATACTATTTTATAATCTTGAATTGTTTTTACAGTATTCTATATGAATTTGCCGTACATTTAAATTTGATACCAAAACGAAAAACATTAAAGAAATATAGAAATAAAACAACAAAAAACAATTTCAATTTTAAACGTCAAATTCAATTTGCGGGAAAAATGACAGCTAGTAGGTTATAGCTTATAGCAACAGATACAGTGAAAAGCCGAATGTAACGGAATGAAAAATGTAGAACTATACTTTTTCTTTTATACTAAGTTCTAACATACTAAGTAAATAATTTATAATTAAAGGCTTTAGCTTAGGGCTACCAACATTTAATCGAAAAATGTAGTATTTTCAAAAAAAGTAAAATATAGTAAACTTCATATAAATATAGTATTTTATGGAAAAGAAGTGGCTACGGATAACTTCATATAATTATTATAAGCAGAGTTTATGCAGTATGTCTTTGGTTCAAGCAGAAGTCTCGTGCTTCTCATGCTCGTGGTGGGTGACAAATTCGAAACGTTTGCGGACCAAAATAGTAACTTCAAGGATGAGCTTCATGTTAGTGAGGGGAGCGGCCTAAGTAGCTTATATTAAGATTTTAGTATTTTTGATTATCTGTGGATTCTTGGATGGATTTAACATTTTAATTGCAATCCAGCCTTTTAATAAAAGTTTTTGTAAGAAAATGTCCAATAACATATTTCTTATTGCCTATAATAAATGAAAGACACTATCATATTATGTTCTTTGCACTGCACTTATTGTTAATTAATAACTACACTAACTCAAAGGGTTTAGTTTTTTTAAGTCTTCGTACTCTAGAGAAGTCTATTTTCATGATCTTCGGCATATTTTTATATATGTAGTAACAACAACTGGATCTACTTTGAGGTCCCGATGGAGGTGGTCGTTTTTAATGTACCAGGGTGCATTTACAATTGCTCTTAGCGCTTTATTTTGGAAGCGTTGGATGATATCTTGGTTAATTTGTTTGATACAGCCCCATAATTAGGAAAAATTTCTTGTTTAAATAATACAAGTTTATTTTGTACTGACATCAAGGAATGTTTTCCAAGGAGCCAATACATCTTTGTATACCGAAGCCCTAATTCCTCGCTTTTCTTTTTGATGTTGGCCTTCCAGCGAAGTTTCGCATCTGTTATTCCCAAGTACTTGGCTGTTTAAATTACATACGATATTGCTTGGCTATTCAATGACACCGGATAGTAATCGGACCTTATATTGGTAAAATCTATATAAACCGATTTGGACTTATTTACTTCAATACTTCCTTTTTTTTTGCAGTGAAAGATCGTGTCGATGGTAGATTGAATTTTTTTTGCTGATTCATCGTGTGTAGACCCTGTGGCCATGATAGCTGTATCATCAGCAAAGATCGTAATGGTGTTGTTCTCTAACTCTGGTATATCACAAGTATACAATAGGTACAGTGTTGGACCTAGGACGGTTCCTTGTGGGACATCAAATATAATATCAGTATGATATAAAAAAAAGCATAATATAAGCTTCGGCCAATATTGTATTGATGATGGAAGCTTAAAAGATAATCACTGTGAATGGGCCATGTGCCCTGGCTACGATTCTACGACTTTCTATGCAAATGGAAAAGTCTGTAATATGTGCCGAATATAGGAGTAGGGGCTAGTACACAATCACTTTTCCTTGTAGTGTAGGTCTGTCACTGTCAGACGTCAGTTGTCATATTTTAGAGTACATTTGCTGACATTTAGCCATTAGATCGCCGAATTTGTGACATAAAACAAAATAGATTTTTGTTGTGTGTACTTTAACATTATCCACTTTACCATCATATATATTGGATTTTGAAAATAGTATAAAATAATATGTTAATATTTAAGAGTGCATTTATTGTATTTTTTTCTACATTCATATTGTCGTAAGTATTAATCGTTCTAAATGTTCGTGTAATTAATGTCTGTATAAATAAACATCAAATTGGTCAGTGTAACTTGAAACTCCTAAGACAATTTTATTTATTAAACATACTTATATTCACACATATCATAGTGGTTTATTTGTGTATAATATTTAAGCCTATTGATGTTATTTCGAGATTCCACCTTTCACTTTTCAAATGAGTTGAAATGTTTTTTTTTCAGACTCAGCTCTCAAATTGCGAAAGAAACAAATTCTTTAGACACTGGCCTTGCTTGCTTATACATAACCAGTGGGGTATTTGGTGAGAGGAAATTATTTCATGTATTATGTAAAATAATGTTTATGGTCTATTAATCTCATGTTATGGTTTATATTCAACTACCATAAGTCGTTCCATAGCTAATAATAGTATGAATTTGTACTTAATATTTACTTAAATTACTCATTTTAACTGTCTCAAAAATATATCTGTTTTTAAAAAGATTATTGTGTTTCTGAATATGGGAAAAGTATTAAAAAATATTTTAGATTGTTATTTTACTTTTATTTAGCAGATACATTTTGAGAGAAAGTTATAGTTCCTATTGCCGTCATAATTATTTATTAATTGTGTTATAATTTTAAGATTTTGAATTTTCATCAGATCATATTAACAAATGGATTGTACTAACCTATTTTTTTCAGCTGGAAAAATTCTATATGACAGATACCAGCATATTCATATATTAGGCTCACTAACACCAAACCCAAATGTGACTTCATATGTTAACAGGATAGCTTCCTTTTGTGCATCTTTCCTTTCATTGGGCTTCTTGGGTTATTTGTATGTGTTTATATTCAAGGTAAGAAAGAGGAAAGAGTTGTTTGTTATATTTTAAAGCATGCCCTATATCTATCTTGGTCTCTGTGCTTGATGATTATTTAATAAATTAACTAATCATCCATTATGTGATATATTGATTGTAAACCAAACTACATATTTGTAGTACAATAGTGTTGTTATAAACTATATAGAGATAAAGTTTCTTAGCATTAAATATATCTTATTCTTCCTTTTTATCCTTTTCTTAGTTTTTATAATTCTCATAAATATGGAACATCAAACAACATTTGGTTGAAATTTTTCCAAAATAAATTTAGAAGCATTAAAATTATATTGATAATTGAGATTTTATCAAAATAGTTTTAATGAGATATTGGTAACAAACAAAGTTACATATTCATGTGTAATAAGTTTGTACATGATCTTGTAATTACTTTATTCAGGTTAATAGTTAGGATCTTGGTAAACCACAACTTCAAAAGGAGGTCAATGATTATTTTGTATTGCATTTTATATTTTAATGTATATGTAAGTTTTATTTATTCCTTTTTTCCAAATATTTACTTTCAATGGTGAATAGTGAGGGCTTTTCTAATTTAAAATGAAGTCTGTATTGGGGATATTAAGTCTTTTCACTAATCAATTTTATTTAGGGGCATGTAGGTAATAATATGTTCATCACTGACCCTACAACATTTGAACAATTCGAACAACAAAAAAAATGTTATATGTTTGATATCTCTTTGTTATTCATTGCAGGGCGATGAACACTCTCTTAAAGCACTCAATATATTTTTATGTGGGTTTGGGACATTGTACATGTGGTTACAGGTAAGAATACATTTCCTTTTTAGCAGGATATGTTTATTTATTCAAAGGTTCTATTATTTATTATGCCACAGCCAACTAGCTTTATTACTTGGCAAGGGAAGAAGTTAAATGTAATAGATTCAAGTTATTTGTCTAGCTGTTTGATTGAAAGGCTGAATATAATTTAGGGCCATAGTTAAATAGTGCCTTTTTATAAAGAATCTTATTGTGTTAGCTTTTAATTGAACAGGGAATTTAATAGTCTTTTAATTTACAAATATTTTTTTTTTCAGTGTCTTCTCACAACCTATATTTCAACACTATTTTATGAGAAAAGATTAACAGTGTTGAGACAATGTCTAGCCAATTTGAGCTTCCTTTTTCTAGTTATTATGGCAATTTTTGGAATTCTCTCTGTTTTATTACCAGAAGGTTTGTTTTATCATATATTTTAACATTTCTATTCTTCTATAAAGTTTAGAAAGAAATGTATCTAATAAAACTATGATTATAATATTCCAGATGGTTCCAGTGGAATGTACATATGCAACATAATGACTTCCCTAAGTAGCTATATATTGACAACTATTTTCTGTATATTTATACTGTCATTTGAGAAGGAATATAAATATTTTTCTGAAGTAAGTAATATCAAATACATAGAAATAATTCACACTTAAGATATATTTTTTTGTGTTCGAAAATCTTCAAAAGAGTTCTGGATACACTATTTGTTTTTGTTAAAAAAAATAAAAGCTTGTGCGGGCCGGCCGCTGTCGGTGTAAAGCCTTTGATATAAATATAAAGAAATAGATACCTTGTACTCCCGCCACGGACCGCGTCCGCTCTCTGTGTGAATCGCGCATTATTGTTGTATCCAAGTTTTTCTCTTACTTTGAGTGATTCTTTTTTCTTTTTTGCAATTATAATCACGATATAGATAATCGTTTTGAAATAATCTAAATGTACATTTTTTCGACCCGGCGCAGCGGATACAGCAATGGTCTATTGTGTCAGAGGGTGTAGGTTCAATCCCCATGAGTAGAAAAATATGATATAATGAACATTGTAATTTTCTACTGTCTGGGTTTTAATTTATATATAGTATTTATGTATTTACAAGAAATAAGTATGTAGTAAGTATGTCTATCAGCTATCTAGTTACCATAGTACGGCGTTGTATTCAAATGTGCAGAAATATTTATTTATTTATTCCATTTCCAGGGGCTACGAACGGATATGTTAATCGATGACGCGTGTTCATTGAACAACTCGTCAGTCGATGATGTGGACGCTTTATTAGGGACCCAAGAGCAAACCTCGAGTACAATTATAATAAAAAGAAGCGTACCCTGCGGTATCTCCTCCTGACAAGAGGCCGTGCCTAACCCAGGCACGGTATCTCAAACGAAAGCGCCTAAGAAATGCTACGGCAGCTTTAACGATACGAATTTCGATATCTCAATTTTAGAAGACCATTTTTCGTCACCCTCAGATCTGAGCCCCGACAACGATAGTGGAATGTCATCAGGCGAAAACGATGACTCTCTTAAGTTAAACAATAATGTAAGCGTAGATAACGATGTAATGAAGTGCCTAAATGATAATAAGTGTGCTGTGCGGTGGAATGAGATTCCTAGTTGTTCTAACGATGTTACTAATAGAAATGTCAGGTCGCTCCTGGCCGAGAGCGTCAAGGACGAGCGTGTAAATGATTTTATTGTGATTAATGTGACATGTGATGTCGAGTCCATACCTGAGAGGAAGGTAGGTACAAATGTTTATAGCGTCGATTGTGATAATTCAAGTATTCTTAGCGTAGATTCTAACAATCATTTAGTTCCTGTTGCGAACAAGGAAATCGTCCAGTCGGATAGCCAAAAGTTGGTAAGCCTCTCGCTTTCTATCCTTTTGGCGGCGATATTGCAGGCGATGCGTTGTTTCGCACAATTCTTAGAAGATATCGTTGCGCCGCAGAGGTTATGATAATTGTGTTCCTTTTAATTTTATTTACATGATATACAATGTGCTAGTTTTATTAAATCTAATGATGTAAACATCCGAGTGTATGATTGTTGATCAAAGAAGATAGTTGGGATTGAGTGCTAGTTTCAAACAAGAATGTTATGAACATTAAAGGCAACATTTGGGTATTTATATTCAGATGCCTATTACAAAAGTAATATTCGAATTTTGTAATGGTTGTATTATTTAAGGGATTAAATATTTTTATTGTATTCATTATTGTAGTCAATGAAAACTATTGTATTGTAAAAAGTGCAAAAAGGGTATGGTTAGAATCATATCAATGTAACGTCCATTTAGGTCGGACTTTATATCATAAGATATAAAGAAGAAGAAGAAGACTACTATAGTCTAACAAGTCTGACGTGGAATTGAGAGTATTTTAAAATTTCTGAATAATATAGTTTTATTTGTATGATTAATTTTAGTTATGTTAAAGTACTTATTTAACTATGTTATGCAATAGTTGTTTTGTACATGATTAAATGAAATGAATTCAAAAAAAGAATAGAAAATAGTTTTGAGACGCAATAAAGTACAATACTGACAATACAGTGAAGTGTGAATCAAATTGTATGATCCTTCTCTTTCTAACATGTATTCGTATCTCTTTTGACCCGCACTTATTGAGTGACCCATTTACTCAATACTTTGTGCCTCAATGCTAAGCTATTAATTCCTATATTCATGTTAATTAAATGCGAAAAATAAAACGAGATATTGTTTAATAATTTAATAAATAATATTGAACAATACACAAATGCTATACACACACACATCAAATAAATTATGAGGTTAAATAGGTCGAGTTACACTAAGGTGATTTTCTACTTATTGTCTTGAGATTTCACTAGTAGTTTACAAAGAGGCCTCATTGATCACGGTAATCAGTCTGTTATTAGCGTTATGGCACTTTTTCTTCCATTTGATAGAGTTTCTGTGTTCGGGAGTGTGGTTGTCTTGGTTCGGCTGTTGTTGGGAATTCGCGTTGGCTACGACGATAGACCAACGTCTGCCACGACGCTCGTTTATGTTGGGCAGCTCGGCTATCAAATTATTCTCGTATTCACTCAACATTAGGTAGTTTTCCACCTGTAAGAGGAATAAAGTTTAATATATTTTTTAAACACGTATTTTTGGAAGGGACATCTATTTCTAAGATTAATAATAATGTTTCATATTCCTATTGGTAAAAAAATGCTATTGACATCACAGAGTTCCACGTAGTTCGTTACTGATCTTTTATCAGAAAAGGCTTAAAAATATAATTGAAACGCTTATATAACATGCAATAATATGAATATTTCATTGTGTTGTATTATCCGTTTTCTTTGGCAAAACAAGAGTGGCTTCCTTTGAAGTAGTATTTAGTCTGTTTGTTATAGTAACTGAAACATGTCATTTCTAATTTAAGATAATTTATTGTTTATACATTTTTTAAATGTTAATTTTACAAACATTCAAACAATTATTTTGGTACCTGTGCCAATTATGTTGGTGTACACATCATGACACATCACACAATTGTTATTTATTATTACGGTATATAGATACCACGAACAAGCTGTACATTAAATTATACATTCCAAGACGTTGTTCAACAGTTTATTTTTTATAGAAAGATGAGTCAAACAAAAGATATACCGAAAGGAGAATACTTCTCTACATACTGTATTAAAACAAGGTCCTTTACAACGTATTGACGATTAACGTCTGTCTGTCCGTCTGTATAAAATTATTTTCGAATTGGTTTTCTTCTGTTCAGTATTATTAACCCTTGATGCTTCCATGCAGATTACAATAGTCTTTTACACTACATGGATCATTAATATTAATTATTGTTTTTATTACAATATATAGATTTTTTTAGAATGACAGATTTAGAATTTTATGCCACCAAAACATGGTGACGATTTTTTATTGATTGCATTTTATAATTTGTTTAGAAGTGTAATGATACATTAATTCACAGAATAAACGCGTTAAGAAAATATTATTGTTTCATCATATATTTACCTTGCAAATGTTAATAAGTTTTATATAGTATAAATAATCATTTGACTTCATAATCATGTATTCTAGTATTACAATATATCGGCATGGTATTTTATGACATAATATATGACTTATTTACTCAGCACTTAAATTTGTATTATTATTTTATTGGTTATGAAAAATAAACTAATTATACCAACATTTAACTGTGGTATTTTTTTAAAGTGTAATTTTTATTAAATTTCCCCCTCCCTCAAACCTGTCACACCATCGTCAGATGTGGTGAATCATATTTTTTTAACGTATCTCATTAAGCTAAAATTATCATCAGAAGTGAATGATTAATAGGACTCAAATCTCCGAGAGAGCAGCGGCAGCGCAGCGCTGCGGGGATTATAATATGATTTTAAACTTTATATTCATTAATATAATACACAGTATCGCTTGTAAATTCGCCGCTGCGAAGGAATCATCAGAGTAAAGCGACGCGAGCGGCCGCGGCCACTAAATTTCTCAAACGATAATGTCTATCAGGTATATTAAAAAGTAAATCACAATAATATGAAACATGTCTCGGTGTGATTTAACCCTTGAACTGACATCGCATTGTGCCTTTATACTTGGGTATATCCAGGTTTTGGCCGCTCTCTTGTTGCAGGCACGTTCTGTGGACACTGGGAAATGAGGCTGTAGAAACCTAAACTATCAAAGAGGTTGTAGTCGTCAGGCTACCCTCCTTACTCCTCACAAATGCGAGCGTGTTAAGGAGAACCTAGGCTGCAGAAACCATAGAGAATAGTGGTTGGGGGTTTACCTTATTGCAACTAGTAATACAGTCGCCTCCACAATCTAATTCCTCTAATAAATGCTCGGGTATGTCGAGGTCCAGGTCCAGATCCAGGCCACCCTCCTCGCTGATGCAGGTGAGTTCTGGCGGCACGTTGGGTGGAGGGGAGCCGAGGCTGCCTGGACCGATGCTATCGAGGAGATCGCGACCAGCTCGACCTGGGGCTACTAGTTCTGCTCCTAGAACTATTAATGATTAATGCATATTATGTTCATGGTATAATATATACGTAATGTAAATTCAATTCATAAATTAAGGCAAATAAATACTGTATAAACACAGTTTTCCAAGATATTGACATTTTACTATAAAATTTCACTCAGATAAGCAAGATGTTTTGTGTTTATAAACCTACAAATCTCATAAAATTTGTAAAAGTATTAGTTACTCCTCTTGTGGACTTTTTTTAGGATTACTAACATGTTGGATTGAATCTGATTTCTTTAATTACCTTCATATTATTTTCACAACAACTTTAATTACCTTCATATTATTTAAACATTTTGACTTTGACTTAAATAATTTTACATACTGCTACTTAGTAATAATAGTAACCTATTTCAAGTGAGCTTACAATAAGTGTTTTCAATCGTCAAAATGACAAATATACACATTAATTACATACATTAAAATTGTATAACATTTCATACTGATTACCTAAAGCGGTAGCGGCGCCAGCAGCGGTGCGGGGTTCCCTCTCCCGATTGCGGGTGATCGGCCCGCAGGCTGCTTCGCAAGACGCCGTCCCTCCATTCTCTCTGCAATTTTAAATTATTATTTATTATTCTACTAGCCACGCCCCTCCCTTGCCTTCACTCGCGCATCTAACGTTTATTCCCGTTGGAATTCCGGGATAAGAAGTATGTTAGTCTGGATCCTTACCTATATGAATACCAAGTCTTATAACAATCGGCTCAGTAGTTTTTGCGTGAAAGAGTAACTTACGTACACACAAATACATACATCCTCACAAACTATCACATAGTAGAAGGATATTGGCAATACGTACATTTTATGTAGGTCGAAAAAATTTTTTGGAAATATTGATTCGAGAAATTTTGTTTTTTTTTTACCAATAGTCGATTGTATGGTCTACGGAGATGAGGAGTTTTAAAAATGTTTTCAATATCTCATACATCACACGCGTAATATTATTTCAAAAGTGTAACGGGGATGTTTTACAGACATATTATGTAAACACGATACAGGGAATACTAGTGTGTGAAAACGAGTATAAGCCTATGTAATGCAATCTTTTCGTTTTTCATTATTATAAAATTATTCTTATTTCTAAAAAGTCTTCATACTTGGTGTGTTTATGTGCCACGCTTCGCCTGTGCAGATCGATGCAGAACAGTGAAAGCGATCCGATGAGCGAACACGTGGAGCTGAAGTAATATCCCGCTTTGCCGCCGCAACCCACGTTTATGTACCCTAAAACATACGAAATATATTAAAATGGTCGGGAAGAAAAAGGGAGCATCAAACAAATTATAACCACTGGAATAGCAAACACTGTAAACCGCCGGAATATCTAACAATTAGGCCCCGATATTTATTCTTCGAATTTATTTCGAAGTTATATTTGTCTCGAGAGACTGAAGTATTTGCTTTGGGTACAATAAAGTCCGTTAATTTAAATTTATTTCATGGTGTACTTTGTGCCCACAATGCCACGTAGCAAATTAGCATCTTCTGCGCTCAGTATAAGTTTCTATAACTGCACACTTGAAAAGGGAGCGTCTCTTTGAGTCAAGTGACTGTTTGCGCTTTTTTTCCTCCAAGGCTGCGCTCTGTACCTGGGTACAGTTGACACACCTCTATTGACATCAGCACTGAGTCATATACCTTTTTTAATGGTAAATCAAACTTATAGGCTTACCTGCTTTTGTTCTGTTCAAAAATAGTTGCAATTGGCGTAGTGAATGTGACAATGGTCTATTGCGCCAAAGGGCGAGGGTTCGATCCCCACGAGTTGAAAATTATGATGAGATGAACATTGTAATTCTCTACTGTTTATCTATAGTATGTTTTTACAAAAAAAAAATAATTAAGTATGTCTATCAGTCATCTTGTTCCCATAGTACAAGCTTTGCTTAGTTTGGAATTAGGTGGCGTAGTGTTTAATGTCCCAGAATATTTATTTATTTTACAACTACACACTAAGTGTTATTTAACAAGTGAAACTAACCAAATAGCTATGGGCGTTATCTACATACCTGACAACGGCACTCCGATTGCAATGGGTACAGCTTGGGAGCACTGCACGAAGCCCCAAGTACGGGCGAAATTGCGGGACCGGACTCGCTCGTACGTGTACATTTTCAGCGAGTAGTGGTAGCCACCGCAGAATATGCCTGAAATAATAGGAGTTAAGAAAGCACAGACAAATACAAAAGTCAATATTAATAGCTCTACTTTTATCAGTTAGTTGTTGCACATTACTATCTACATTTTTTGCTACACCTACCTGTATGTACTGTAAAATTGTATCATAAAATGAACAAATAACCAACATAGGTTGGTGGACTGATTTTTCAGGTTTTGCTACTAATTACCTTCAAGATAACCCAATCCTTCGCACGTATAAAAATTTGTTACCAATTACTTTTGTTTTGATCGGACTTAATAGGAGGTGAACGGTAAAAGGACGTTCTTTCAAGTATTGAAAATCTTTATATTTAAGTATATGGATAAAAAATATTCGACCACAGTCCACGGGGCGGAATTTCAACCCACGTCACCGTCACTAAACCGCGAAATAATCAACTTGGCTAACACGGGTTCTAAACTTCTCATACCGACTTACCATGAATATATCCTTTGTTTCTTAAATGTTGTACAAATTGTTTTGTTAAATTATTCATTATTTAACATATAGAGATCAATTATCAGATTGAGTGAAAATGTAGTAGAGTCAGCAACGAAAGTTGATCAATAACAATAATATTATACATTTTTGGAACCAAAAATTTTGCATATGAAAATTGGATTATTATATAACAATTGTTTGTTTTCTGTAATAATAGATAATACATTTACTTCTCGATAAAATTACACATTCGATTATATACAATATCAGATTATATCGAGTCCACAGTCAAGTCGCTTGCACCCACACTGGGATGTTCTGTGTTGTGGGTAGCAAGATCCTTCCAATGATCATAAGAGTGTGTATAATTCATAATTTAATATAAAAAATAAAGGAAAAAAACATATCTACTTTATTAAAATGTGTATAACACGTACCATAAATCCAAGCGAACATAACATATCCGCTATACGACCCCTCCACAGCTGTGAGCGCCATTGTGGCCAGGCCGCAAACGAACACAGCAGCCTGGGTGAGGTATTGTCTCGCTATCCGGCATTCAGCGGAATTCTGCCGAACAAGCAATCCGAACGCCGCGCAGCCCACGGCCCACGCGAGACCGAGATACGCTTGAAGCAATTCTGCAGTGTCACCCAGACCTAGAGAAATGTTTCGCTTTAAATTTACTGTAAAACGCAGATCTGTAGAATAAGTATCTTATCTACGTATTGTATTTAGGGATATAAGCGAATATTTGTCTGTAAGAAATACGATTTATGTTTTACGTTTGTCATCCTTTATTTATTTCGACTAGCTTAAAGTTTGTCTGATCGAGATAGATACTTAAAATCAAGAGTTACGACTAACTTACGACTAATTTTTACTCAATATTGCTTACCTTCTTCTTCGGCGTGGTACGCTAAATAAAATATCGGCGTATTGATTCCAAACGCTGATATTCCAGTCGACATCAACAGTATCCTCACAGTTTTGGATCTTAGCGTAGAGAAATCGAAGAAGGGCTGTCGGTCATCCGACTTATTCCTGTCTTTCATTTTTCTCTTAATCTTGTTCTGGTTCTTAAGATGCAATATTGCACGACGTTGTGGGTGGTACAACGAGGCTGAGCGGTAGAAGGTCCCAAGTATGAATGTTACAAATACTACTCCTGTTACTGCCTGTAATCCTAGTCTCCAGCCGATTGCTCTGAAATAAATATGCAGTTTTAAAACCGCTACCTTAATTAAGAAATTAAATTTTTGTATTGTGGACAGACGTCAGTTTTTTTACTATTATTTAAGAGTCTTTATAGGTATTATTTTGTTAATTGAATAATGACATTGTATGTGAATCACTTAGACTATACTTTAATAAGTGAGACGTCATTTTCACGACGATTGGTGTTAAAAGTTTAAAAAAATATGTAGTTTGTATTACCTGATTGCACCTTTGATAAATGTGGACATGACAGCGATGCCTAGCCCGCTGCCACTTACAATGAATATTTCTACGAGCTCCCGTCGCCGCTTGAAGTACTGAGCCACCATTAGCGTGGAACAGTCCCGAGTCAGACCTACACCCACGCCAACTACTGTCCCTGAAAAAGTTATGCGGAATTTAAAATATTCTTCAAACAGGAACAATCAATGAGGTTCAGTGCATATTCGCTTCATTAAAATATGTTTGTAAAGTTTGTCAAAGGAATTGAAAGAGTAAAACAGCACTAAAGAGTCAGTAAGTAGATTTTGGATCATTTAAAAAAGCCTTTGTGGTATTATACCAAAATTATCTTATACAATGATCGGTTTTATGTAATCCACAATCGTAAAACTATGTATTTGAATTGGAATATACTTAGATGGTCGATAGCAGAGGCGTCGCATTTATCAGTTTATTTTAGTAAACACATGAAGCGTGTCATAAAATTAAATTTCCTTCCATTGGTTTCATATCGTTGGTATTAGGGCTGCGTATGTAATTGGTAACGTAACACTTATAGGATATTTATATTAAAACTTCATTATCTCAAAGCTTCTATTTAAAGCGTCTTGACTTCCTGAGCGGCATACAGAATGCTAGAAATTATCGTCTGTGAATAATTAATATCACGTTCATACATATTCCGTACATGAATATTATGCTTGTAACTTACAAGTAATAGCTGAAACTTCCGTTTGTTATGGATTTAGCACCAATTAATACACAAACGTACGTATTTTCAGATAATTATATATGAAGTAGAAAATGCCTCATACAATCATTTATTTTTTCTCGTAACTCCGTTTGTAGTGGAATTAAATGTAAATATACAGTGTTAATCCTGCTTCACTATAGGTATAAAATAAGTATTTACAGGATGATCTATATCATCCTGTACAACTAATTCTACGTGATTGTGTAAAAACACACTCACACACAAATATGCAAAGGATATTTAATTATTTAAATTTTAAAATATCCTAAATGTTATTGTCATTTCTTTTGGCTCCCATGCAGTTTAACTACGCAACGTGGTTCATGGTTTTATTGAAAAGTTATGCCCTCAAAATTACCTTTACCTTGATTATTATTATTATAAACGAGGTTAAACATTACATAAAATTATAAATATTTCCTGACATTTCATACTCAGCGAACTATAGTCCCGTAGTCGTAGCCCCTTGAATATTATAATATGTTTGTGTTATTGAAATTAGGTCAGATTTTACAGCCGCAATCGAAATTTACGAGTATCTATTTACGACCTTTGTTAAATTGGTTTTGTAGAATTATTTTTATTTGTTTCCTATAACTTTATTGATATGACTATTCCAATAGACAGAACATTTTCCTTTTGTTTAAGTGATTACTTTTAAACGTACTTTAGTTGAAACGAGTACAGACTATTTAAATGCAAATGCAAAACCTATAGTTTTCCACTCATATTCTCGAAGATAGTTTGCGTTTTTTCAGCATCAGCGATATGTAAGTGTTAACACCGACGCAACAACCAAATGTTTCAGTTTCACATTTATTAGATCCTAAGTATAAATCTAACAGGGCAAACCATTTAAACAAAATTTAAATCTGAATGTAATTTGATTGATTAAGGTTTAATTATCAAAAGAACTCTTACGCCATGTAGAGTAACGGAATGTATTCCTATAATTACCTACCTTACCTCCTAATCTTTTGACCTCACGAATTACGTGTTCTTTGAAAGAGGTTAAAGTTTTACGACTTCACCTGCCTTGCTCTCATTGGCACCGATACCGCCGAATTAAATCAGTTACACCAAGTAGCTTATTTTATTTCCAGTCTGTGTGCGGTTTGTTGAATAACCGATTATTTATTCAGCGTGCCAATTAACGAATGCCTTTGAAGTAAGTTGAAACGATGCACGGATGTGATCGCAATGAAATAAATTGAGCTGTCAGTTTGTGCAACGTGATTTTAAGTGAAATAACGCATCAATTGTTTGTTTATGTTAATGCGTGAGACTTCTTGACATTATATTCCACTTTGCGTTATTTTCATGTTTTCAATTAGTCAGCTGTCGCCGCGGAGGGCTATCGTGTCGTTTGTAACACGACATTCTTTTGATGTAATTTCACGATGTTTTAATTCAGTTGCTTTTATATCGTTTCCTGTCTTCAGCATTTGCTTTCAATGCATCTTATAATTTATGAAATTCTATAGAGGATATTAAATTCTGTATTTCACAGATCGTTGCAATTTTCCTAGTTTGGTTGGTTTTTGGTCTTTTGCTTTACAATGACTCCGTTAGAGCAGGTGCAGGGAACGTTGTCAAGTATTTTTGATGTTTTATTGGTTAATCGCGTAGGTATAAAACATTCAATATGGATGTTAAAAGTGGCGATTTTAAAGAAGAAAGGACAACATACATTTAACAGTAAATTACAATCATGTAGTAAAAAAAATTCATCAGTTTTATGAAAATTCAATATAATTTATGTTTAACAGGGAGCACATGCGGTTTTTGTTGTTAGGTATTCAATCATAACTTTTGTGAAAAAAAACATAGAATAGACCTGAAATTTCTAGATATTGTACAATGTAAACAATTAAGTGGCTTGTTTCGCATCTGCTTAAAGTACGAATTATAAAGCTTCTGTAGTTCAAATCTAATACGAACATTATAAAGGAAAGATTTGTGTATCTCCGTTGAACATAAGATATATTTTTCATGAAAGTAGACAATTAATACGAGCGCGAACAAAGCCGGGAGCACTGCTAATTTATCAATAAAAGGGTCTTACCATAACTGAAGAACAACTGATGGAACTGCGTCGCAAAGGACGTAAAGAGGCAACCCAGCGCGGCCACCAGCCCGCCGACGACCGCCGTCACCCGAGTGGACTTGCGGACACACAGCGCAACAGACACCGGGGACAACGCTAGAGCTACGCCTGCGGACATTGCACCTAGACATCCTGCAAATAATAATGTGTAAATCAATACATGCTTTAAAAATCCTTATGATATAAATCGTGCTAATTTGGTATAGTGTGAACGTGTATTAAAAAAACTTGATAGGAAACTTTACAGGATAGGATTGCGTACACTGCTGCTACACGCTGAACAACAATAATAACTGATGATGTTGATATTACTTGACTTATAGTTAAGTAAATAGGTAACATATGTAATATTAAAACCAATGTAAATTATGAAAATCTTCAATGAAGTTTACTTATATACGGATGATAAATTACTGGTTCGGTTATGTCACTCGCTTTTCTTTTTTGACATTCTTTTTCTGGATTGATCGATTCTGTTCATCTTTGAGTTGTGGGTATATAGGCTTGTTTTGCAACTTGTATTACAACAATTGTACATACAACAAGTTTGTACTAGATATGTCAACTTATTCAGAAAAAGTAAAGAAAGTAGGCAGAAGTAAAGACACTTTGATATTTTATTGGTTTCACGTTTTTTAAGCGTGCGTCAGCGTAAGTAATAAAAAGATAACAATGTAAGAAGATGTACGTAGAAAATCATTAAATGTCAAAAGAAATGTTAAAGTTTTATTCCATACTAGCTTTCCGCCCGCGGCTTCGCACGCGTGGGCTACTAATTTCTGTATTTTGTAGAGGCGCACAACAAAAGTCAAAATAATTACGGTCGCATGACCGCTGTTATATGCGCATGTCTATAGTTTTTTTTTATAATTTTCTATAGAAATAGGTTTGATCAAAATCTGACAGTACGTGCGCCTCTTCAAAATACAGAAAATTTTAGCCCACGCGAACGAAGCCGCGGGCGGAGAGTTAGTTATTTTTTGAAGGTTTTTAAGAATTCATTAAGCGTTTTTATCGTCTTAACCTATAGACATGCCTTTTATTCTCTTAACGTATACGTTAAAGTATAAAAAGGCATGTCCGCCACACAACCAAAATCTCATATTGTCACGTGGTATAACACATTTACAACTTTAGAAGCGTATATCTCAAAAAATATTTATTTTAGCAAAAAACGCATTTAGAAACCTCTATTTTATTTTCAAATACCTATCTAATGATATCTCATTTAATGATGTTTTAGCGAATTTATTTTTTTACCCTCCGTTTACATGTATGGAGAGCCACCCCTAAAATTATTTTTTTCAAATAAAATGTAGCCTATAATTTGCACCTAATATTGGTCTATCAGCATGTGAAATT
>LQNK01000373.1:258865-273143 GCA_001586405.1 Phoebis sennae | reverse complement strand
TCGTAATTGATGGTAATTGAACTTATTTACAGTGCAAATTAAATATTCGTATTGCATTCGGTTATCATGACTGAGAGGTCAAGCTGTCAAAAACTACTTTCTTTATCACGTAGGTACAACATGTTCATTCTCGCACAAATCACAATCACAACCCTTAATATTATAGTAATTTTCTTCTCTTAAATAAATAAATAAATAAATAAATATTCCTGGACATTTAACACAACGCCATCTAGTCCCAAACTAAGCAAAGCTTGTACTATGGGTACTAGATAACTGATAGACATACTTAAACATACTTTTTTTTTGTAAATACATACATACTATAGATAAATTGACACCCAGACAGTAGAAAATTACAATGTTCATCACATCATAATTTTCTACTCGTGGGGATCGAACCGGGTCGTCGAATATTTATTTTCTCTTATACACTGTTAATAATTAATTTATTACTGTAATCATTTTTATTTCTTACACATGAAACGCCATGTGTACTGGCATGGGCATTAAATATACACATAATGTTACCTGCTTGCATCTGAACTTCTGGGCCAAAGCGTTTGATCGCCTCCACCGCAAGCACCGCAGCCGCTTGATGCAAGCCGTGGGCAAGGAGCTGCGCGATGGTGGCCGCCACCGCCACCCCCCAGCCCCAGCCGCCCTCCGGGTAGTAGTGGCGCGTGAGAGTCAGCAGTTGGCGGGGGTCGAGCTTCGGCTGGCGTGCGGGCGCACCGCCGCTCGCCTCTAGCACCAGAGGCAGTGATCTTGTCCGCAGCAGCGGCGCGCCGCCCGACGACCATGATTCTTCCATCAAAGCCCGCGCGCATCCTGCGCCCGCGGTCCACGCATCACCGCACCCCCCACAAACGCACTCTCATGTCCGCTCTAAGATATCAGGCGCGGAATCGATTCTCATCATTTGATTCTCGCCTTTCCAACTTACTACTTCGAACGTTTGATTTAAGATATCTGCCCGCCCACGTTAATAGTAAATATAACTCTATCGATTGGATATCAAGAAAACTATCAAAATAAAGAGTCTCTATCGAGAGTGATTTGACATATCTATGAGTCGAAATGTAATAACGTCTCGTAAGCGTTCGCTGAGATAGAATCGCGAAGAAAGCCGCGTCTCGCCGCCTTCGAATAAATCTTTTTAGACTCAGCTTCACTATTCGGAACGCACTAAATTCTTTCGAAATAGTCGCTTTACTAAGATTATTGTCTAAATACGTTCAAGACTGTTTGGGTTATTTTCTAGAGCGATCGCTTTGCTTTATGTCGTTGTATTTGGATGTTGTTCGAGAAAAATATTATTATGTTCAAGTTATCACTTGAAATAAAATTTTATTAAAGTATAAATATGTTTAGCTGTAACTGTCCATGTTTTCGTATGTAAATATATTCGAGAGTAAATAAGAAAATAACCTAGAGTTTTATGTCGTATATGTTAAACTTAGGTTTTTAATAATGTAATTATAAAAATAATTATTTATTTAATACAAAATAGAACGGTAACAAAATCAAAATTATAACCATGACATTTCACAGTCATACATTCATCTCGCATAACTTCAATTGAACCAACATTCAACTAATATATCCTTTATCAATCGTCAAAATATAATTTCATTTATGTCTATTGAATACTTTTAGTACATTTTTTCATTACTTTATGTATGTGATACCTAATAAATTCAAGACAGTAAAAAGTATTTTGGAAGCCGAGGTTGTTAGTTGTACGATGTTTACTGTCGGATAAATATGATTGTGACAAATACCTCTGCTATGTATTGGACCGGAAATTCACTCATTAGTATAAATAACTTCGATGTTATTGTTCAAATTAAACGTAAAGACAAATGTCTCGAAATTTTAATGACAGTTCTAAAATTAACGCATGATTTTAGTATTAGAAAACTTTTGAGCTGATTTAACTCATTTAAGCAATAAAAAACTTTTAAATGTCTATACTGTTTTCACTAACCGATAACGTAGCCAATATAAATCAAACTTTAGTCACATTTTGTTCAACGAAATATCTGTGTTAAGGGTAACCTTTGGTTCGACCATGTAAAATTTTCAAGTATGTATTTTATTTAAAATGTTTTGTACGCAAATCTATTTTTTATAGTATCCGAACAAGTATTGTCGTTAATTGGTTTTGTATCTTCTGTTAATAGATTTTGTTTTAATTTTTTTTTGTTTTGTAAAAAAAAAACCTTTTTTAGACCCATTTGTAAACATACTATTATTTAGACATTGATTTCCTTCTGTAGAAGAAAGTCCGTTAGGAGGATAAAATTTAATATACTGTAAATGTAAAAAAAAACTTTAAAAAATTGTGTATTTACATAATGTCGTAAAATTTGTTATAACGCAACATTATTATTTATTCCGTGGCATAATGTCTATCATTTTGTCGTTACCGATATGTATTAGATAGAGTTGTTTAATGGACTGAATACTAAAGATGGCGAATATTCGTTACTACATTTTCGGATTAAATTTACTGTGAAAAAGAATAAATTACTGTAGGTTAGGTTGTTATATTTTATTTCAAGAGTATAAAATGTATGTTTGTTACTCTATCACACAAAAAGTAGTGAAAGGATCTGTATGAAACAGTTATCAGAATAATACGTATAACTAATCTACAATTTATAATTCCATGCGAACTAAGTCGTGGGCAAAAGCTAGTCTTAAATATTATCGAGTAAGTTATCGAGTAATCTTGACGTGTTAAAACTGATCAAATTGATGTATAATTTCGTAGGCGTCAAGTACATGTTTGTATAACTGTGTCTCGTTATTGAACTTAATTTATTGCTAGGCATTATCGAGGCTGAGAGTTTCGGAACAAATCTACAATTTGTTGTTTATTAACGCTTTTTATTATTTCCTGGCTAAAATATTACTTTTTTATTGTGAACTTGAACAGTTATTTTTCGAGGACGACGAAAATTAATGTCATTTCTATTTTATTTGAATAGAGTTTTATATATTTCATACTAAAAATAATTTTATTTATTTCCGTGTTTCCTTTCATTCAACGGTATTGAAACCTCTTCGGTATCAAAATAAGAGTTTAAAGCCTTGTTGAAATCTTTATTAAAAAGTAGGGTTAAAATATTTGTGAAAAAAGCCAAAATTAAATGTCTTGTAGTTAAGTTTAAACAGTTGTCCTCCTTGGCTATTGTAGAGCTAAATAAATTATTTTGTCTTTGTCTTTGTCAAAGAAATTAAGTAATAGTTTAAATTAGTAAATTAACTAACCAATATTATAAGACGTCCAATTTACTATAGTAACCAATAAAAACCAATCAAAACTTGTTTGATATTGAAAGGAAAACGCTAAATGGGCGAGACGTTTTAATTTTTACGAAATAATTATTAAAAGGAAACTTTTAGTAAGTATACCTGTCCAGTCATTTAACTGTCTGTAATAATTATAAATGACCATGTACATTGAAACTTATAAGCTTAATTGATCGTAAGAATGTTTGTATTAATTGGTGTACTTGTATTCGGCTCTTAAATATGGTAATAATAACATGTTTAACAAAGATTTAATTATTTACAAGAACTATAAGTAAGGGTTGATACAACTTGTACCAACCATAAAAATGAACCAGTTTCGTTCAGGTTTTAATTAAGAAATCAATAAAATATGCACGTAAATTTAATATTCAAGTCTGCTTCGCGGATTGAAGGACGAAATATTGAGTTTTTATTAAAAATAAAAATGCTGGCCAATTTATTCTGAAAACTTTTACGATAATTTTATTAAGAGAATAATATTTTACTCACAGTATGATATAAATATCATGTTTAAAATGGAATTTTGTTAACAAATATCGTCCGATCACGGTTTAACACAATTTATCAAGATTCAATATCGACACTTAACGATAAAGCACAGGTTTATTTTCTGAAGAATAAAAAAACGTAAATCCTAAATCAATATCATTACCTAGTATAGATCCGTATTATAACCTAGGGGCTTCATTAACTTGATATTCATTGAAAGTAATAGAAAGAAAAGAGCAATTAAATAAGAAAAAATCTATTTATTTTACTCATTTCATAAAGAAATCAACACTTTAATAAAGAGGTTACAAACTGGTAACAATTAAGTCGTCTAAACTATGTTACCAACATTTCCGTCGAAGATTAATCCAGAAGACGTATGTATGTCCATTAGTGTCAGCTTTATTGCACCCATGTCATCAAAACAATTAGATGAAACAAAAAAGCTGAATTCTGGGGGAAATGTAACGATAGCCGTTTGTGATTTCTATTTGATTTTAAATTAGGTGTGGATCCTATTATTAAAAATGTATTATAGAACTAAATTTGTATGTTTGTTATATGCTCATAATGGATAAATGTAAAGTAAAAACGTTCAAAATGGACATCCCTTAGATTTTGTATAAGAACTTGAACTAAATTTGGTTTTCAAGTTTTTATCATATGAAAAGATTTACCATTACGCTGGTACGTAAGCTATATCTCTTAATGTTTATCGTGGACCTCAATATTTTAATACTTACGAGTACATATAACGAGGGCTTGTAAAAATTCCGTAATACTCGGAGGGATGACATTAAAAATGTGATTGTGAAATTCTTATCCGATCGAGGTATTTCGTTATGTCGTCAGGTCAGTTTAGGACTTTTTACGAGCACTAACTGTGACTTTTTATGGCATGCTTCATGCAGGTGCTAAATCCAACGATTTTTTGATGACATATCCCATTTAAGTGATATCGCTTCTTTGAATTTTGGAGAGCTAACGTTATCTGCATATCCTTTAAAAGATTCGACGAGAATTTTTATTCTTGTTCCCCTTATGTCAAATGTAATGTCGTTTTTTGTAAATATCTTCATACTTTCAGAATAATAAACTTTTATCACGCAACATTTTTTGTGGAATCTCAAAACTTGACCGCTTAAAAATATTCCAACTAACAAAAGAATCACAATATTCTTCACTAAAATAATTGACCATTATGGCATATTAATGTCCTATACAAATTTGAACGTCATTTTAATGATATATAAAACCACTGTTTGGTTAATTAATACGACCATTCGACAATCATAAATGTCAGTTTTACACACTACATAATTCTTTCACGGCTGTTTGAGTCCCGTGAAACACGAACGAGATAGAATCTTTCTTTTATCTTCAATGCTAGTGATATATAGACCATGATATGATATGTAAGTATTAATTCACGTCGGATGTGACTAGTCCCAAAAATTATTTAACATTATTTTATGGGTTCTCTAGATGTGTTTTTAAAACTTTAACGATAACCGTAATAGTTTTATTGAATCTATTGCAATGTAATTTATATATAGTGAAAAATTCCAATTGTTCATAATAGATGTTATCAAAGTATTTTAATTAAAGCTATATATTGAAAAGTTTCGTTAGCCTCGAATATTGCATAGAAGCGAATGCATAAATTGGAAACTTCGTATATCTGTTAGTTTTAGAAATAGATCCCACAAAATCGTGAATTCATAGTGAAGTATAGCGCTGCACGGTTTGTGCCCAATTAAGTGAATGTAGAATTTGTAGCTTTGAGCTGACTAAATCCTAGTTAAATCTAATCAACACCTTTCCAATAGCTATAAATTACGTATCAATTCATATTCGTATTTATTTAGTTGAATTACCACTCTGTGCTGCGTTGATTTTAAAGTATGACTAACCGAGAGGTTTTAATTAACTGTTTTATCATTAAAAGTTTTGTATTTTGTATGTGTACTGTAAATTATTAAAAGTTAATCGAATGACAATTAAATCAGCCTGATTGGATATAACCTCCATTGTTAAACAGCATTATAGAGAAACATCCTAAATGCTTATTTTAAATATAAGTACAATATAAATACCAATCGCATATTCACAGATAATAAAGATCGTCCGTTTGCTAGTCATATGTGCTGATTGCACCGACGTGGTTCCATCCGCGATGGGCTTGCATCTAGGTCGAGCTATCCATTAGAGCTTATCATTACTAAGAGTTGATCGGTTTTGACACTATGTACACGACTTATGATAAAGACAATGTTCTCTTAATTGTTACATGCACTGATTGCACCGACGTGGTTCCATCCGCGATGGGCTTGCATCTAGGTCGAGCTATCCATTAGAGCTCATCCTTGCTAAGAGTTGATCGGATTTGACACTATGTACGCGACTTATGGTAAAGACAATTTTCTCTTAATTGTCACATGCACTGATTGTACCGACGTGGATCCGTTCGTGATTGGCTTGCATCTAGGTCGTGCACTCCATTAGAGCTCACCCTTGCTAAGAGTTGATCGGATTTGACGCCCAATGTACGCGGCTTAATCAAGTTTTGAATTTGAGGATAAAATTCTGAGTCGATATTACGAGAATATTGGGATTTTTGCGGAAAAGTCGAAGAATATTTGATGGTTCTATTCAATATTTATGAAAATTGAATGTTAAGTGTTGAAAATATAAGCAAAACTTTCGATATCTTGCTCGTTTCTCAACTAAAAGTATTCCGGTGAGGGCAAGGGGTATCTACCAATCTAGCATTAATAAAAATTTCACTGTATCCGATGTTATATTAACTGGGTATAAATATTACTCCCGATGTATATTATTATTTTACTTTTACAGTTTAGTTTTTGTCCGTAATTCAATATCGAGACTTATGAGCATTCATAATGCTCAGTGTCCTTATGAATTGGAACTCTAATATATAAAATCTATAACACTAAGTAAATTCAAGAAATTACATTCTAAAAGAGGGAATATAAGTAAAACTTCTAATAAAATTAAGAAACGAAATTCTTTTTACGTTCATTGTCATCAATCGCCAACCCCCTAGATCCACGATATATTATCCTTTACGAGTCGATCACTTTTACGTTCTTATCTTGACTTAAATATCAAATAAAATTACTTTGAACAGCATTCTATTAGAGCCAAGAAAACCAGACTATAAGAATTTAAGCAGATTTTCACTTTATCACTTTTATAGAATAATACAACTTAATATAAGATAAAGAAAGTTAACCTTTCGCAGGAAATATTGAACAGTGCATATGATAAAAATATGTATATTATATATATTTCCCATGCATTACATAACGCCACATATTATTATCGTATGCATTAGATGCAACGGATTTCATATTCTTTGTAAAGAATGACACACAACTGCCACTGATCTACATCGAAGAGATCGCATTTTCAATACAAATTAATATAGGGTACCGATATATGGACGCTGAGCATAATACGAACGGTTTTAAAATTCCACTCAATCAAACCCAGTTTGTAATTGGCATAGCAACATTTAATATTTAAAAATATAACGTCAAGTGTCAGACATTCTCCAGGTTTGGAAGTCTTGCGCATACCATGCGGCATCCCGTAGAGTTGGTAATTAATAATTTATATCGTACAATACATGTACTTTTAATACTAATATTGTGGAATATTAAAGCTAATTGACCGAGCGGTAAGCTTCAAAGCGAACTCGCTTTATGTGTGCTCAATATACATTTATTTGGTTATAACTTGAACTATTTTATTGATCCAAGCATGAAGCGGGAAAAATATTTGGGAAAATATTCAGAAGAATGTCATCAGCAAATTCCGGTAGACTCAATTCGTTAGTAAACTGATAAAGTGATATTAGGTAAGTTCAAACGTTCATAGGTAAATTGCATTATTTTTTCGTACAATCTTCTACGCATTAAAGGAAAGAGAAATTATATTATATTTTTTTATTCTTTATCAGAATACCCTATAAATTATACGATTTTATTCTTAGTTATTTATTTCTTGAACTCATGCAAATGCTATTAATAATTTATTATTTTATGTACTTTGCCTGATTTTCAAAACCTAATTTGATATTTTGAAATTACTACTTTGAGTATTTAACGTTTTTTTGCATCTTGCATAACCTTACAAATTTTTCTTACGGAGTTGAAAGTGTATGAAAGTTTTGAACTATTCTAAATAAAGTCATATTTAAAGTGTATTCAAACAAACTCTGATAAGTCGAATCAAAATAAAGTTAGGAGCGAATCCGTTTGGCCACAGCTCAAAGGACACTACGTGATCAGAAATATTCGGCATTGCCTATTCATGATTTCTGTACATATGGTTAACTTTTCCCCGAGCAACCGAGAGTACTCAAAAAGCGAATGTATTTCTTAGATGATGCTTACATATCCTATGTATTCCTGAAGTTTATATTTTACTAACGGTAGCCAAACTAGAAAATTTGATTTAAGACAAAGGTTTTAAAGTTAAGCTTTTAATTAATCCTAGACAGACACATTTGAGTGATTCATTAATATTGTACTTATTTTATTCATCTGTTTAATTATGTTTGTAGTGGAGTTGGCATTTTTTCGCATCCTCTTC
Source organism: Phoebis sennae (assembly GCA_001586405.1). Lineage (NCBI taxonomy): Eukaryota > Metazoa > Arthropoda > Insecta > Lepidoptera > Pieridae > Phoebis > Phoebis sennae. The sequence continues at coordinate 264,710 of LQNK01000373.1, read as the reverse complement.
TTCGGCAAGAGCATCAAGCGTATTTTTTATTCATTTGAAAAACAAATCATGTTTCTTAATTTATATTTTTGTGTATATTTATTTATTATTTTATTTTTTTCTTCTAAATAATTACATCTCTTCCTCTTTCTGTGCCGCTTACAACTCTTAAAGGTGGTCTAGCAGAAAGCGCTCTAAGCGATGAGACCACCTTGTGTCGGAACGTTCTCATATTTATGTTAAGTTTTATGTATAATACTTTAACATACTATAAAGTATTCATTCATTTATTTACGTAAATAGGGCTGTGTAAGATTAGTATTTAAACTCCGTAAGAAAAGTATATTTTACACAGCTTGAAAATCGGATCTTGTTACAAAGGCGATTAATTGGTTTTAATTAAAAACATTACTAAATTATAAAAATTAATAAGTTGAAGTGCTTGCAAGTATGCTAAGCGAGGTAAAGCCTGTGTCCTGTTCACCTTCGTGTTTGACAATAACTGATCGCTAAAATAAGTTATAATCCGGTTTACTTTAAGCAATATTTATGTACAAATATATTCGTTAATTATTTTTAATGTCCTTTTATATAGAACTTAATTAGAAGTACGTTTAATGTTTTATGTATTTGTAATATTTATGCTATTTTGGTGTCATGAGAAAAATACGTACCGTAAAAGTTTTTATCGGCATATGAAGTTAAAGTTTTCTTCCTAAGGGAGTTATAATATGGAGTATAGAATAATATAATAGTAATATTGTTCGTTTTAAAAGGTTTATAAAAGATTAAAGATCATATTATTTAATTTTAGGCATCTATATGTCTACTTAAAATTTAACATATAGTAGGGCATTATTCTTTAGAAAATCCGTAACAACATAATTTGTATTACAAAAATATCTGTACTTTTATTTCGAATCTTTATATATACTTTTTAAATCCAGTATCGTAAAGCAACAATAGTCTACAGTGAGCTTTTTTATTTTTCTAAAGGTTCACGCATCAGAAAACATTTTTTTGGTTAAAGTCTCATGGGATTTTACTTGTGACTCCTTTAATAATCAGCCGTTAGTCATTTTGTATGATAATGCTATCATGAAAAGATAATAAATGTTTCGAACAATTGTTTTCCTTTGTTTAGCTAAGCTTAGAAATGGGCGGTTTATTTCCTTAAAGGCCACGTATCTCACCCCCCTTTAAGAAAGACCGTTCATTCCATCATTCATTCATACCAATAAACATTTATATGACTATTGACTACGATATTAATTATCATAAGTAGATATTTATATTCAAATTGAAGGGAAATGTAACCCGAATTGGATGGTCAAATTATCCTGTAGACATTGTATTTATTCCAATACACTATGTAGCATGGGAATGTGTAACTTGCTGTAGATATTTATGGTTAGGCCTTATATGTCTTTTCAGTGTGTGACATTTATGTTTTACATTAATAATAATCAAGATTATAATGAGCTGTATATGACTATCAGAACTACGATCTATATTTCATATGTTTGTAAATATGGAAGCGTACCCTTTTATAAAAATTATCACCATTATTTAGCGTTACCTTACCAAACGCAAAAATACCTTACCATTCACACTAAATAAATAAAATATGTTTAAAAATAACAATTTATCTTCATTATAATCTTAAGGAATGAATTTAAATGTAATGAATTTGAGTGAATAATAATTCAAAATATTGAAAATAATTTTATATGACACTAAATTGAAAAATATATTTTATCGTCATAATACATATATATCGTTAAAGAATATTTTTGTGAGGTACCTTATCTGTATAGATATTGGGTCTAAAGCTATTTATTTGTAGATATTATCTAATCTATCAGTTATATCTATGAAAAGTTCTGAATATATAGTTAATATTTCAGTTTCTTTTGTTTTTATTTATTTCTGAAGTTTTCTTGATATCCAAACTATAATTTAGGCACATTAGAAAGAAGAACATGTGTAGTTAACACAATATCGACTAATGATAGAGCTTTTGGTCATGTATCGAAAATTATTATGCAAGTGTATAAAATAAGTGAATGGTGAGCCTCCAGACGCAACACGTGCTCAATCGTGATTCTATCATAGGCACGAGAGTTTGAAAAACGACCGGACCTCAAGCCATATGTTACTGACTTACACACTGACTACAATGGGCACTTCACTCTATAGCGACACTTATTAATTAAAGTGTGTATGCGGTTAAAGTTCGCGCGGGTTGCATAAAGTTTGCGTATAACTTTCGTCGGCGTTTGAGATCGTCAACGTAGCCGGCCGGGGGAGCCAGCGCGCGACCGTAGCGACGTCGTGTGGAGCTTACACTGATTTTTTGTCGAAGGCATCGCCGCTGGCTTGCCGCCTGCTCCAGATTCGGCGACCGGTGTAAACGCGACACAAGTCTATTATCCTCCCGCGAATATCGTACACACATTAACACATACCGCATAGCTTACACTTAGCTCTTTCAACTAGTTGGATTACTTCACTTACCTGTTGTGCTACGTGTCCAATACAATTACGTACTAATGCTGTGTCGTAATCGATACATTCGATACTCGCTCTTATTAGTTCCGATATCGTTTGAGGGCAAAATACTTTATATTTTGTTTTGCACATACCTCTTCTTGGTGAATGCCGTATGGTAATTTTGTTGACTATTCTGCTTAACGTTAATGATTTTGTATAATTATTAATGCAACATTGCATTAATTGCGTTCAGTTTGATAATTATTTAATATTTTATGTACTTAGTTGGTCTTCAAATCGAGGAAGGCTTTACATTGCTAGTTTAGTATTTTATTATGGTCAGTGACGATGTCTATAAACAGTATTTATATTTTGAATTAAATAAATTTATTTTTTCCGTGCGTGAATTTAAATAAGTTCTGGAATAATATTTGGCTTGATCAGTAAATCAGATAAATTGATTGACCTACTTAGATAAAATATGCAATTTAGGGGCGTTATTATTTACGTTATGGCAACGACAGGCCATATCGCTCCTTTGTGATCATTATTAGATAAATAGAGTTATATATGATATAAAAAGCTCATAATAAAAGGATCATTATAATTCTGTAAATCAGTCTAAGGAAAGCTTCACAAATGCACTTATTATCATTTATGAAGCTTCATTTTATTAACCCCTACTATAATTTTGTGTTTGTGCACGTAAAAGCTTCTAATATATTGCTCTCACGTGGGATCAATGAGCGGTTTCCACTATCAAAGCTCGGAAAACTAATATTTATTAAGCGTATGCCATTTCACGGTAATATATGAAACGAATGAAGAAATATCGAACGTCACCATTAATCAGCCCGAGTTATAATTAAGTTGGCCGCCGAGCTAGGAAGTGATTTTCGTCAACTCAAGATAAAGATGTTTATGAAGTTGTGAAATCGAAGTCCCTTTTGAAGATTACATTGAATTTAAATAAATGTCAGTAGAAATGTACGCGACATGATGTCAAACAGCCGACGATATCCGAGAAGATTAATTTCGTGGAGCATTTTGCAACTGTCTCGAGTGTCACTATAAATATTTTAGCTTTTACTTCGTAAAGCGAATACAAACATTACGTGTATGGAAGATCTATACATCGATGAAAGGATATTCTGGTATACAGAGTTGCTATATAAGGCTAGTAAATGGAACCTTCGCCAGAAAATATAGGCGCCATTTAAACGTGCCTATTTTTGAAATACGCTTTCTTAGCAATAAAAGCCAAATAAGAACTATTTAATGAGTGGAATGACTCACTTCTGTAACAAATCACATTATAATAAAATAGTCAAGGTCTTAAATATATATATTATGTATTAGTCCTCTCTTTATCCCCTTCCCTTCCTTCGAGCCGGCAAGGCATCTGCGACACTTTGATGTTGTAGATGTTCATGCTCCGCATTCCTGCTTTACCATAAAAAAGTACAGAAGAAAGAATTAAAGGAATGGAGAGTATACCTGTGTTCGACTACATACTTGTGCCCTAGCCTTTGCTAAGATTTGCCAAAACGACATGAATCGTTTAGGGAGGCTTTTATTACTATTCAGATTCTTATAAACTCTACATCCGACTAAATGTAATAACATTACGCGATAAAAAATGCTTAATAATGATTTTTAAGAGTATAATGAACAAGGAAAACTTACTAACTATATAATATATATAGTATATACGTAGTTCATTATAAGTGTTGCAATTCACAATACTTATTGGGCTTTAAAAGCTTTCGAAACAATTTCGAATTGCTATTGTTATTGGATGATAATTGACAGCTACGTTTGACCTCATTTATATGGGAGAGTAGAAAAACTGTTGTTATTGAAAATAATTAAGCAATTTGTGCACAATGCTGTTTAATTAAAATGTTGTTGTCCCCGAGTTGTTTATTTATACCAGTTTAAAACATATCATTGGATTTAGTTAAATTAATGGTTCCATAGGTTTAAGCGATAACCTTATTAACGTTTAACTTCATGGTTAAAATATACAATGTTTTTAAAAAACATTCCAATTTAATTTCGTTAAATATAGATATCATTAATTTACCAAATTCTCACATTATTTATCTTTTTCATTAATATACGTAAATGATGTCCTTAAAATATTTAAATGGACTGAAAATATAATTTTAAAAGGTGCAATTACTTACAATGTCATAACTGTCATGTCGAAAGGAAATACGAGGAAATGCACTTTAATGCTAAGCATCTATATCATATAATCCAGCTAATGGTCTATCTGTAAACGAAATTTCATGAAATCCGTTAAGTAGTTTCGGCGTCATTGACGCAAAAATCCACACAACCAAGAATACAAACATTAATAGTGTTAGAAGAACATTAAACATTATTGTTTTTCTCATGATTTACTACTTAAGTATTGGGGTAAAATGTCTTTAAAAAGATTTCGTCGTACTACAAACTGTTTTAACTTTGGTTTAACTAAAAATAATTGAAAATCACCAGCCATTTTTAAACGTAATAGGTGTGCTTTCTATCACAGCTGTTTCAATGTTATCTGAGCGTTCGTAGTTTCATTCGATTTTAACTTAATGGCATGGTCAGTATCCCTTGCTGAAAACTTTTAAATTGTTAGGAACGTTTTTAGTATTAACGCCCCAAAGAATTCTATTTCTGGTACATTGTTTATCACATAAGCACTATAGACGTAAGTAATTATACTTATTATGAATGATGATTTTATGAATGAAACTCGCATTGCAAAGTACTTTACAGTAAGTCATAACGGGTGAGTAGTAACGAGAGAGAAATATTGGATTACCGCCAAAAACATTATCACTGGACTCATTCAAGTTGTATTATTTATTTCACATGTAAAACGGACTTTATATTATTTATTCCGAAAGTTTTGTGGATAATTACGCTATATCCTTCTACATGTTTGGGACATTATAACGCTTTGAGTTTGAGTAATCCATGGCAGACATAAGGCCAAGTTCGGATCGAGGAAGTGAAGAACCTATAAATCTAGTTATATTATAAATGCGAAAATTTGTGAGGATGTTTGTTACTCTTTCACGCAAAACTACTGAACCGATTGTGATGAAACTTGATACACATAGAGATAAGGATCTAGAATAACACATAGGCTACTTTTAATCCCCATGGGATCAGAAGTAATGCGGGTGAAATGGCTTGCCTATTTAATGATATGCGTTACATTTCAAAAAGGCACCAGAGGCCCAATTTTCCTTTCATTATCAATTTGTCTATTATCCTCTAAATTACAAAGATAATACTTATTTTCATATTAATAATATATTAATATAATTTCATATTAATACTCTCATTTTTAATATTAAAAAGATCTACA
>LQNK01000373.1:209511-258309 GCA_001586405.1 Phoebis sennae | reverse complement strand
CCCTCATTTCACTATACATTTACAAATAAAAGAGAAAAGGGGTAAGTAAGTCCTTTGCTGACTTCACTAAAGACTTTTGAGCCCAACAATGCATTTGCGACAATTCTAGGGAGTTAGTATACTCATGTACTTACTCTGGCATAGAATAAGTGTTTTGAGAAAATCCGTAGTATTAAGGAAGTTGGATAAAACTTAAAAGTTAGTGTTGGGATTAAAAAATAGTTTCAATGTTACTCAAAAAGAACTCGAAAAGTTTAAAAATTTCCCACGTAGAATTCGTATATTACTTGGAATTATATTTTTCTCCACAGAGACCGAGTGTTGTATTTTTATTCTGCAATATTTCAATGTTACTTTGAACTCCAAAGAACGTTTGCTTATGCGTACGGCGTATCTATTATTTTGTACGTAAATATTTGAAATATAATTAGATCATAGAATAATATTTGCGAGTATTTTATTTATAGAAGCTACTGATTTCTCTGTTAAGAATTATTCCGATTGGCATACATATGTTAACGATGTAATTTTGTGTGTAGTGTATTTCTTAGTATAAGTTATCTTTACTGTCGTTATTAATGTTTTAATAACTAAGTAGACTAGTAGTAGGCTAAGAATTCAAAATCCTTTTAACCCATATTTATGGTAACATTTAAGTTACCAGAAAATTAATAAGCGAATATTCTCTTTAAAAATATAAATGAATTAACTTGACGCAAACATGTTTTTAACATATTTATTTTATATACTTTTAAATGTATGGATTTATGTTCTCTGAGCTTGCCAACTTATTTGGTCTATATTGTCTAAACAGGCAAATATAAAATTTGATGTTAGTACTTATATCTTATATGAGAAATAAAGTTTTCTGGGAATATTTGATTAATAGTTCTGTGATATGTTTTTTTTTAGTATAGGTTTGTTTTATTAATATGGGCCTCATATTTACTATGACAAAATTTAAGAAATTTCTTGTTAGCTGATGAATTTATGAGTTACTGTTATTTACTTACGAAATAAAACTAGAAAATTTAGTGCGATTTGATATCAAATATTGTAAGGACGAAATCTGTTAATGTACTTTAAAACAAAAAATATCTCTCTATTGTATACTCTAACAGTTTATTTCTAGAAACTGTTTAAAGTACTAAAGATGACTGCGATTAATATCAGTACAAACCAACACGACGTCGTGAAGAGTTTCCGGGCGCAATTTTTACTAGAATAGGAAACATTAGTTGCATTCTCTGGCAATGTTGTAGGAAAGAGGTCAACCATATACGCCGTTTATTTAATTAAATAACCGCTGTATTTAATTAAATTTTTATTTAACGATAAGCATTCTGTATATTTTTACGTAATTTTTTTTAAACTTCATATTGCAAGTTTTAGAAAATATTCAATAATATTAAATAAATCACATTTTATTTATTAATTATAACTGTTTTGTTGAATATCTGTTGACTCCTAGTGCTAAATTTATCATAAAGTATAGTGCATTTTATTAAATCCGTAAATTACGCATAAATCTCTCGCCGTTACATTTTGATTTAATTATAAAATATTGTTATTAAGCACATCCACCACCAGACCGAAATTGATTAAAATAAAAATTAACTGCGGAATTATACTTCCCAGGATTTATAGGAGCATTGAACCCGATACTTACTTAAATTTCCGTATTTTACATTAGTGTTATCAGAAGAAAAAATAATTCTAGAACAATTTCTTTTTCACAGATGAAATAGACAATTGTTGAAACGTATAAATATTTAATTATGTCACCACATATGTCTTATGACATGAGCGAAATACATCCGAATGTAGATCTCCAAATCTATCAAAATAAAACTTTTCTTGACTTTTAAAAATTATTGCAAAGGGAAAGATTTGTCACTGCCACTCTATTAATATTATAATCGTGCCATTGGTTTTAATAAATTACAATTATTACATTGCCACTTTCATCAAAGGAACAGACATTAGTATAGTTAATTATTAAGCAATGTACTGCGCACATACCTCGAATAATAGATTGTTATAATCTGTCAGCCTTGCTATGTTTACAAACAATGTGACTCGGTAGGGATTCACGAGTCCATATTTTAGGGAGCCTCAGAAGCAATACATTCTCTATAAAGAATGGCTGTTGCAGCGTTTTCATAACTTACTCGATGAATCGGCGACGCATATGGTCGAACAGATTAATCTTATTGTGGAATACGCGTGCCAAAAAAGAATGCAATCAGCAGTGGGGATAAAATTTTCTATTAAACAGTGGTATTTTTACTATCTCGACTTACCATGGATTTAGTATCAATTGACAGTATTTATTACATGTTATTTTTGTGTCTTGGGTGCATGTGAATTTTCTATTAGGGGTTCTAGGCGTTAAAAGGTGTGAATCTATGTTAAAAATTGTAATTTAGATCTTTCTTCAGACATTTTTTTTTGTAACTATTATAAGGTGTTAGGTGTCTAGAGAAAATATAAAGTACTTAACTAAACGTAAATATAAAAAGATGTTTAAAAGTTTTTACCAAGTATTCCAGGGCTGCCAATACTTATTTGCTCTTTAGATAATCATAGTCTAGGCAATTATATTATATCATAATCATAGTCTAGGCAATTATAATAAATTTAATGATTTATTGATAAATGTTTCAATTATCGAGATATGCAGGCAGTTTGGACTCTATATAACGCGAACGGCTATGTCCCCGGAACAAACAGGTCACCAGACAAACTACACTACACATACTAGTGTATATTTATTGCGTCTATCCTCAATTCACAAACTTCAGTCCTTGGAGTATTCACGCACTACGTATTATCGGGTCGTCATAAATTGTTTGTTATTGCCTTAAGTAGTATTTTATGACGGTATTACCCTGGATAAGGGCATTAATCTGATATATTACATGTCGTCAACCGTGCACAATACGCGTCAACAATCTTAAAGCGAAGGTGTGAAGCATGTCAAGTATGATTGTGATCAAAAATAAAAGTGAACGTGAGTTATTGGCGGTTGAAAAGGCTTAAACCAACTCGCGTGGAATAAGGCAGAGTTTATGTCGTAATAATATTTGGGTGACTTTAAAGTTCAAAAACACAATAATATATATCACATAAATAACCACCAAAGGTATATTTATTCTGTTAAGAGCTGACATTTGAGATTTATTAGAGCAATTTCTAAGATTCTTTAGTAAGCCGAGTGTACTAATATATTCTAATAGGAAATAACAAGGATGCTTAAGTGTCTTCTGAAAGCTCGGGAAGTAAGTTATCTAATTTAGTTTATAAAAAACAATGTTTAACAACAAACAATGGGAGATTTTCTTAATGCTATCTGCATTTACGAAATGATCATCAAGTGATAATCTACGATACACTTAGGTGACTTACGACCTCTTTGACTTATAGTTTGCTAATCTTACCAGCACTAAAATTACCCTTATCTTAAAGTGATTTACTGATATTACTGAAGGCTTACACTACTTTTCCATTAACTCAGTGTACGTTGATAGGTCTGTCTTCCGGTTTAAACAAAGTAAGCAACGTGGTATGGTGTAATGTAACCTGGCTCTTGCGAAATTGCGAAGAATTTTGGAGCGAAATGTAGACCAATTTCGCTTCTCAAAGCTTTAAGATTATAAGACCGGATATGTATGAGCTTCAAGAACAATTTTTTGGTATTTCTTACAAAAATTACGTGATATCATAGTATAAAAGAACCAAAATATTGTGTTTTTGCCCTTACTGTTTAATATAATTAAAGAAATGTATATTTTATATTATATTCTACAAATTTTACGCAATAAGCATCGTTTAAAAAATCTTAGCCATAGTTAGAACGGTTTCAGATTTCAAAGTGTTATTGGACGTCTTCATTGAGACAAAATGTCCCTAAAATGTCGTAAAATTTGCTATTCCAGACGTGTTGAATCAGCGGCTATATCCACAATTTAGTACAAATTAGATTGCGTTATTTGCGACACATAATGAGCACCACTGTTTACTATATACAGCTTTTACACGTATCTCTATCCATCTTTATACTTGATTTATGTCAAGGATCGGTTATGATTTATAAATGAATAAAATCAACCGAGATATTTATTGTTTTCTTTTTGGTTTATTTTCTCATATGTCCTTATTTGTTAAAGATAATACATTTAATGGTGACGGATCGCGTGATTCTTTCAAGGATATACGTGTTTGTTTTACACCAGACGATATTTATTTATACGTGAATGAATGTATCTTAAATCTTTAGCAATAATATTCGTAAGTACTCCGCTTTCTTAAATAAATAACAATTAATTTATACTCTAAATAAAATAACTGATACATTCTTGGTCATAATGGTCATTGAATTGGATTTTTTTTTAATTAACTAATTGCTACAAAAGCGGAATCGGTATTTTTTGCTCTGTAACTGTCCGTTTATTCCTGAGATAAAAGAACGAGCTTAAAGTTAATTTATACGACATTTGAGTGATGGAGATTTTGACATGCGTTTTAAATCATTCAGTAGCCGAACCCATTAAGAATTATCTCATATTATCTCCGATATTCGAACACACCTTAATGCTTTTAAAATTACGGTTAATTCACCGTTCCGGCTTGGATATTTTCTGCATATTGATAAGGGTTTTATGCACCTATTTTCGTTTACCTTTGAGACGTGTTAAGGCACGTAAGGAACGCGAACTAAATGCGATTTTCGTGTTATCGTCATGAAGGTTCATGGAAAATTCATGTGCGAACAATTTTCAAAGGTAATCGAGCCATATTGTATACATAATTTTTGTTCTTTAGTCTTACTTATTACATTCTAAAAGAGGAATCGTTTTCTAGGCGCTTGCGGCAATAATGACGGGTGCATTAGCAATAAACTTATTGCAAAACTTCTCTTATTAAAGTTAGCGTGTGAAGTCAAGAGTTGATCGCAGGTAAGGGTTGCAATCCATGCACTTTATACTTCAATACTCTCTTTAAGTTGGCGTTTCATTTTCTACACAAACTTTATCATTTAATTCGATACACGAATAGAATGTAATTTTATTGTTGTAGGTATATTTTTATGAGGAGCGTATTAAGAATATCTGTATTAAAAATCATTATTCAAATGGATCATTCTTGATATTTATTCGACTATTTAGATTGACGACCCCATTGGCGCAGTGGTCAGCAATGGTCTATTGCGCCGTAGGGTGTGGGTTCGATCCCACGAGTAGGAAATTATGATGTGATGAACATTGTAATTTTCTACTGCCTGGGTGTCCTATATGTATAGTTTGTATGTATTTACAAAAAAAGTATGTTTAAGTATGTATATCAGTTATCTAGTTCCCATAGTACATTTTTTGCTTAGTTTGGGACTAGATGACGTTGTATTAAAATGTCCAGAAATATTTATATTTATTTATTCTTTATACGTTCCTATCAAATATCTATGTTCATTTTCTTCCATCTGAGTTGCAGATCCTTCAATGCAATAAACTTGCAGAATCAAGCTATCAATTAGAATGTTTTGTGACGGTTTAAGTGACATAAGACAAATGGCAATAGTATCAATAGCGCCGTTTGTAGGATCGGAGGTGAAAGGTCACATTCATATTAATGGTGGAGCCTCAACGACGAGCGTTGTTTATGAATATTACGTAATACGTTATAAATCTAACAGTTTCCGATCTGATAATCCTTATGAAATTAATATGAATTAAAGTTTCAGTAAGCGTATGACTTTACCGTTATCTATATATTTATATAATAAATGAAAAAACTATTTTTGATATTCAGTACAATTTTTTATTTTTATTTGCCCTACCTGTACAATTTGTACATGACAGTCTAAATAAAATTAAAAATCTTTTGTAGAAGGTAAGATAAGAAATTAAGAATAATAATTCTAAAAAATATCTGCGTTGGTCGGGAATCGAACCCGGATCAACTGCTTGGAAGGCAACTATGCTGACCATTACACCACCAACGCAGTTGGAAGATGTTATTTTAAACAAGGTTAGATTTGCTCTAAAACGAGACATTAAATGTAATTGTTTGCATATTTGCGGTTTTGTTGATACAAGTGTTCAAGTAATGTATTGAAAATTATGTATACGAGGTGACTTAACTATTGGAAATAAAATGTAAGTGGTATCGATCAATTCATTGTCATATAACGGCCGTTTTCAATAATGTATCAAAGATTATGGATAGATTGTAATCTCAGATTATATGACATTTCATTGTTAAAATTTATAGCAAAGGCTATCCGTCAACAGCATATTGAAATGAATTTAAGTGCAAATAGATAGATTTGCCAGACTTTAGTAAGCAAATCAAGGGATAGATAGAATATTGAAAACTGCCGTAAGTGCACTAGCGACCGGCCCCGGTGACGCAGTTACTATATAACGCATATTATTTATTTATTTATTTATTTGTTTTATAAAACTCGGTAGGCACTTAAGTATTAGATTATAAAATAGGGCAATCATGTTTCACTAAATAAATAGTATACAATACTTATCAGATATAAAAGAAAGAAAATACAAAAATATCAATAGCAACAATTAAGATATTAGTATTTTCCCCTTTTACGTATTATTTTAATTATCAATCATACTCATGATCCACTACTAAAATGACATTAATTTGTGTACTAGTATTTTTAATACATCTACCGATAAGAATAATTTTAACCCATTTTTTGCTACCGTACCATAAAAAAAGAAACTCTTATAATCCTTTAATCCTAAGATAGTATAACGAGACATAGGAGTAATAAAATAATTCGCAATACATTAAAAGCATTACAACAACTCGGGTACAGTTACAAAAAGCGGGATTAATTTTTTCAAAGCCTAACGAACGAGCTTAATTTTCAATTTGTTCTCGAGAGGCAATTGCTTTTTGTGACGAAATTCAGGTTATTATCTCAAACGCGAATGACTTAATTAGCGGTCTTAATATAGCTCGGATAATCACCTTACATATCTTTTGAAAAGGAATCTCAGGAGCTTCAATTTGAACGCGTAATAACTATATTGAGTTTGAGAGTTGAATTACTGCGCAGAACTTGCCTTTACATAGTACTGAGTAATTAAACTATATCTAACTTTTCTTCATATTTGTTCGAGTTCATTTACAAGTATTTAGATTGATAAAGTTGGAAGCAAGAAAATATAAGGTATTTGCTGTTTAAATTAGTTGTAGATATATAATAAAAACAAAATGGATGGGTCAAAGTGAAATACATACACAAAATTTTAGTGTGTAATTTTATATCAAGCGTTTTATATTGCGGCTGTTTTATTAAGAACGAATACAATAGGGTGATATGAATATACAGAATAAGGCTGTTCAAAACAGTTTCTTACTTATAGTATGGATTGTGAGGAATATACATTCCCAGGCTCTAAAATTATTGAATACGTGTCAAATATACACGATTTCTATTTGTATAATAAATATGTAATCAACTATATCAAAAATGTACATCAATATTTACTCGTAAATTGTGTGTTTTATGTCATAATCGTGATGCATGAGAAGATTTCAATCACCGCAAAGTGATTTATGTGCTCACTAAAGAAATTAATTTGATGGTTGAATTATGCAAGAATTCTGAGCAAAATCAATTTCAAAGAACGGCGCATTCCCACACGGCATTAAAAAACCATTGAAATAGTTTTTTGGGACGCGAATTATCTTCATAAGGGAATTTTAATTTGACGAAATAAAAGTCGATCGTTAGCCATATTTGGCCGCAAGGAACTGGTGTACGCTTTCCAAAAACATTGTTTACTTATATTTTTATTTATTGATAATATCTCACAATTACACGACATACTGTATTCTCTGTAGCTACTTTATCTTACTAAGAATTTGTGATCAGTAATTATATAGATATTTCAATTATTGAGAGTATATTTTATTTATTTTTTTTATTAGAATTTCCAACAAAGATAAGTTTATACATATTTAATTACAAAATTACACCTTGTTGGAATAAAAACTTAAAGAGAAAAAATAGGTAGAATAATTATATTACCTAAAAGGGAAAAATATTATCTGCCAACGAAAGGTAAACTCCAAAACTAATGATCTTCAAAGTTGTTAAAACCTGAATGTGACAAATCAAAAGAAGTATAATTTATGAATCTTTACCCAATAATCTTATTTTGGTAGAGATCATCATATACTACATATTTTAATTTTATGGATATTTAAATGGATAAAGAATTATTATCTAAATAATCTCGCATTAATTTCTGAGATATACAACTTTTAAAGCTCATATTATATTCAGTAGTTGAATGATTGACACACATCTAAACATCTAAAAATCCTATCATTCAAATTTTTACATTTACGTAAATAGTATGATTATAATATGTAGCATGTTTTCGTTGTGGGTTTTTTATCTTTTAGAATCAATATAAAATACCTACATACGAGAAACTTACACAAATTCTCTCAATTCAAGACTCTTTCAAGAAGATGCTATCTTTCGGTTTCAAATGAGATTTTATATCTCTCCAACCAAAAATATGATCTACATTTCTATTTTTATCAAGCTGTACATTTAAAACTTAAACTGCGTGTAGTACATTCTTTTAAATCTGATACTTGTCGGTTATTAATGACGTGACTACAAGGAATGGAAAAAGTTAAATATGATATGCTGCAAATATGTATTGTAAAATGATAAATCATTAGGACCTTATATGGAAGAAAAAACGAGTAGCTTGTATGAGAAATGATATTTTAAGAGCGTCGAGCACTGCTCGGACATCTGATATGTAAGAAGATAATAATTTTACAGAATTGTATGTTTATCGATCAATATGAAGCCAATTATAAGATAATTTATGCTGTGCATCAGTTATCATTATTGTCTGGTTATGTTGACATTAATTATTTATTTCATTTTTAAGATGTACGCTTTCAGCATAATTGTAGTTAACGAGTTTTATTATATCGAAATAATTTACTGAATTTTTATTGCATTTTTTTCAAAAATATATGAATATACATTACTTTTGAACTACAATACCCGAGGGTTTTTTTGTTCTACAATTTGGCATTTATGCTAGTTAATAAACAATTGTTTAAATTCGGTGATGTGATCGTACTATTTAAAGTCTCTTAGATGTTTACGGGAGAATCTAATTTTAATGTAAACACATGTAACATCCAAATATTATACGAAAATAGGACAATAATAAAAGGCCAATGAACCATTTACTCGTAAAAAAATTAGGTATATAAACAGATTGGCAAAACATGAATAGGCTCGGTGAAATCGGATATGGGAAAATGTTGAACCAGCCTTAATACTGCTGACAATATTGAAGGTTTTATTGGCACTAATAATTTTATATATCTCTGCATTTTAACAGGATTTTTTGCGTTATTACTGTACTATAATAAAGTAATGAAGCCATTCAAATTTCGCAATTACTTACTGTTTTTTCTGTAACTATAGAGACAATCTTTTTAGTGTAAATCCTAGGAGGATATTATGCTGACGCGGACGTTCAAAAATGTCATTGATTGAATGACTTTTAGACTATATTTAAGAAACTACTACTTATTTATTAAGGAAAAAAAAGTATTGAATTTGCAAAATAGAAAAGGGACTGCTACGCACCATGGAGTTTAACCCTTCACTATGTCCTCCACATAAAACTATCGCTTTTGTGGAAAAAGTATAGTTTTGTAGGGTGAGGGGAACTTTTTTGATTCCCTACACTATAGAAAAACTTTTAACTATTTCAAGATAAATACTGGTTAAAATAAAAAAAGGTTTGCATATTTTATACCTACTAATGGTACAACGAAGGTTTGCGATATTTGTAAATAAACTTTTTCATTGTAGATGTCTGGTGAAGATTGAGTCTACGCTATATTTTAACACCTACATTGTAGACGACATGACGGTTTTATCAACAGACGGTAAAAATTAACCCTACTTACTGTTACCCGTGTCATTGCTTGTGTTATATTTTTTAACTGCCTTTCAAGTCTGATCATACATGTAGAAGATATTCCAGGGAACTCTTCGAAAATCAACCGCTTAAGTTCTGCGGTTAAGGTTTAATGATGTATATAGCCATTAAACTCTAACTCTGAGACTGAATTATTACTTGATGATGTGATTACCTTTCTCAGGTCACTAAAAAGGGAAAAATAATCATTATATTTTTGTTGAAATCTATACAAAGTGGGTGCACAATCTTATTAAATTGAAAATAATAAAAACGGCACCGACTTTGCATAGAGAATAAAATAAAAGTTATTTTTTACTTTTTAGAGTCAGGAAGTCGGTATTATTTTTGACAAAAAATTATTATTAGGTTTTAAAAACCTTGCAAATGTCCTGACAACATATTAGTTCTATTAATGCAATGTAACTCATTAAATTTCATTGGATATTTAGGCTATTTCTGCCCGGTGTCTGAGTCACATTAACGAAAGTTTATCTATTCGATAGCGCTTAATGTCCGGTAACTGTGACAATCGTCTGAGCAACGCATCATTGTGAAAATTCGTCTGAAATTTTTCTTCTAAAAATCCATAACTATTGACATTTTGAGTAAAATACTGAGAGACATCAGCCTTTTATTAATATTTAATGTCTATTAATTTTTCGGCTTTTTTGAAAATTTTGAACCTGCTATTTCTTTTCCTAAGATTTATTTTAATACAATATTACACAATATTTACACTAATATTATAAAGAGGAAAACTTTGTTTGTTTGCTTAGTTGTCATTACAACTTAAAAAACACTATAGGCTCAAAAACTACTGGACCGATTTTAAAAATTATTTCACCATTCGAGAGCCATCTTTATCCATGAGCAACAAAGGCTATATAACAATAAGCTACGGAAGCGAAGACGCTCGGATAAGCTATTTCTTTATAAATCAAGTTCTTTTAAATATACCTAATCCCTTTGATTTATCATATTTAATATAAAATGTATTGAATATATACATATATTTAAACCAAAGTAAATTCGATCTACCATCACTATTTGGTTTGTAGCCACATCAGAGCTATCTTTGCATCGGAACCGTTTTTAATCCCGTGAGCAAACACTTCTACAATTAATTTCTGTGTAAAAGGAACGGAATGTTTAAAAGCAAGTTCTGGATGTATGAATAGAGAGAATTCTAAGGGTGTGAAAAATCGAGCGACATTTGTCAAGCCAAATCCATTCGTAGAAAGTATGGTTATATATCATAACCAAATTTTAATATAAAAGCACCCAGAGCGAGATAATTTATATTGGAATTTAAACTCTAAAATATTTTATTTTCTTTTAGAATTGAATGCATATTTCAGTATTGCTGAGATAAATTTGAAAGCATCCTCAATAACACGAATGTAACCATGTTATGTATCACATTGTATATCCGATTTAACAAAATAATTTATAATGGTATCGTATTATGCTGCAGCAATAAACATTTTGTGGAACAAATAATTAAAACTTGCATGTAGGTTATCGACCTACAGATAAGTACAGATTGTAAAATTGCTACTTTATGCACGTAAATTTTGTTAAATACCCGACTTGCAATAAAAACCGCACGCGAATAAAGTAATGGTGCCATAAAACAAGTTGATAATTTATCAATAAGCGACATTTCAAGATGTAAGGACACGCAAACACCTTGATCATAATATTTTATCATGCAATGTTGGGCCCAAATAATGTACTGGATAATCTAGACTGTTCTGTCGAAGAGATTAGTAAAACCCATTATTCTTTGTAAATAACGTGTAGTCCTTGCTTCGAAAATTCCATTGGTGAAAAGCTACGCTATCTGTACTTTGGTGTTTTGCGTATTGTGAGAAATCAAGCACGAATAAATCTAAATACTCAATTTAGATTTTTTTTTTATTTTGAGCTTTCGTTGTTTCTAAAGAGGTTATATAAACAGTCGAGAGGATATTTATCACAACGATTACTCCTTTAGTTAAAATGCTAATGATATGCCTAAATGTATGAGTATATACATTGTTAGATAAAAGTTTTCAATATTACTTTATAGTCTTATAACAGTACTATTGATTGATTTTAAATGCATCTTAACAAATTTTCTTATAAATAGTTTTTTATGCTACCACAGGCAAGCTGAAAATGCGCTTCACCTGATACAGTGACTGACCGCAGGCCATGAACATCTACATCATCTAAGTGTCACAGATGCCTTGCCAGCTTGAAAGGCTTGCCCTTCAATTTGGCAAGGGATAAGGAGAAGATTCATGATGCGAAATTGGGAGAGGAGAATATCAGGGTGGGAGAGGAATGGGATAGGAAAGCAGGTCTCCGGGCCCCCGCTCACCGTACGAAAAGTACACCGTGCAAAACTGCTTCATGCCGATCTTCTGTTGGGGGTGGTAACTACACCGGTGCGAACTTGACCCAATCGTGCATGGCTCGGCCCCCACTCTTTTATTGCTGAAGATGTCATGCAGCAGAATTACCCTCTATTGCTTCTTACGACACCCACGGTTAGTAATGGGGTGGTGGGGCGACTCACGTATTCTAGCCCGTCAAAGTATAGTGTAGTATATAATTCCAGTTTACGTTTTACAATAGAAAGATGGTTTCTTTGTTTCCCCTTTCCTTTTTTAAATACAATCTATAGATCTAATATTGTATGTCACTTATCAAAATTCGTAAGTGGCACTTTATGAAAGTGTTATAAGGCTACACTTGATTTACGATAGCTTATTATTTGAATGAACTATAATTCACTGCAAAGTTCAGTAACACATTGATTGATTAATGTTTCCGTTCTATAGCACACAGTTTTTGCGACAGCTTGTAAACAATGGTTAGGCTGCCAATTCAATGTATGCTGGCTATGTACATAATAATATAAATCTAACATCATTATGAATCAATTATTCATTGTTTTGTTTAATGTCAATGTACCTATATTTTGGACCTGGCAATGGTCTATTGCGCCGGGAAGTGTGGGTTCGATCCCCACGAGTAGAAAATTATTATGTGATGAACATTGTAAATTTATACTGTCTGGGTGTTAATTTATCTATAGTATGTATGTATTTACAAAAAAATAAAGTATGTTTAAGTACGTCTATAAGATATCTAGTTTCCATACTACAAGCTTTGCTTTGTTTGGGACTAGGCAGCGTTGTGTTAAATGTCCGAGAATATTTATACTCATATTAATTTTACCCATTCTTGTACATATACATATTATTCGTTTCATTTTCTTTCGTTCAATGTTTTCGAAGTCGCGTTAGCGCGCTGAATAAGAATATTTTAGTCAGCAGTCGTTCAGCAACGATACATGATTCAGACATAATGGCAAGAAGAAAATGCCCATTTGACGGCGTGCGTTAAAGTGGCACCAACAAATTATGCTAAAAGAAGCTCACATACCCAAACGGCTCGTTATCTCGCTGACGATACAAAAACTTGCGAAGAAAAGTGAAAGAAAATGTATTAAAAACGCGAGGGCGGTCGTCGCCCCACGAGCGTCTCGCTATTTGATAAATAAGCGTCCAAATAATAAATCAGAATACGTGTACCCAATGTTTCGAATTGAGATTTATGTGTGTTCGAGTGACCAAGTCCGGGGATGGGTGAGACCGTCTCGATACCCGCCAGGAAGCTTAAACGGTGCCTTTTGTCGCTTGTTTATAGTTATGACTTCCGTGTTTGCGAACTAAGATGGAGCTGTGGAAGGTTTTTATGTCCCCAAAGTTCAGTGGGACGGGGTTAGATGAGGTTAACGCTGTTTCACTGACCATAAAAGCGAGCGGTGTCTCAATTGGACTCGACGACGGTATTCTTTTTATTTCGTTCAAAACTTTAAATTGAAGTCGGTTACATTTTTGAACTAGATTCCGTAATCGTTTCTTCGTATTATTTATAGGGACGATTATCGTACACACAAAGAAAGGAATGCCATGCAAGATTTAAATAATAATTGAATATATTACCGGGTGTTTATCTATGCAGTCTTGAAAAAAATAGGGGATACAAAGGAAGCGTAGTGGAAGCTGAGAGGAAGATATGAGCAAAAAAAATTATTACATTGTAAAATACCCGGTATATCATATTAATAAAATACTGTGACTTATTGTTTACGTTTCAGGAATAATTCATCACTGTCGTTTTTATTAAAATTAAATATGTAACTCAATAAATAGTAAATACTGTAGACGCTACGGCATTAAAGTTTAATTTCCAAGGGAATTTACGGTTGGTTTCAGTCTGCTACGACTTACAGGATGGTTTCAGAAACTGCAGCTGTGTACAAATATTTTTAACGCTTGAAATTTTTGCATAACGTTATTCTTTTTTAATAAGTGAAGTAATTTCATTAATTATTTTTGATGTTTCAAAACTTGTAGCTAACGATCTATCCAATATATTACGATGAAGCAATTTGAGGGATATTTATTATGCAAGTCTTTTTACAGATTTATAAGTTAAAAATAACGTAAAATATTTTTTTTATATAACTCAATATTAGATGATATTATACGCGTTAATCGTAAAAATGCGT
Organism: Phoebis sennae; assembly: GCA_001586405.1. Classification (NCBI taxonomy): domain Eukaryota; kingdom Metazoa; phylum Arthropoda; class Insecta; order Lepidoptera; family Pieridae; genus Phoebis; species Phoebis sennae. The sequence continues at coordinate 243,738 of LQNK01000373.1, read as the reverse complement.
CCCCTCGTATAACTTTTCAACAAGAGGAAAATTTTACGAATAAAATAAAGAAAGGAGGATTTCAAAATAGTGAAGTGCTTTTAATAAAATATCTGTTTGTGTACTTCTAAAGATATTGGTTTTCTTATGATATACCATGAGAAGTTTTGCTAACATAAAAATTTAAAAAGTATGTAAGTATGAATTTAAGATTAAATATCACAGATGAATATTTAATCTTAAATCCGACCACAAAATCTTTCACTGGTTAAGGTCTGACACGTTTTTATATTCATTTGCTTTTGTTTCGCAGTATTGTTTGTAAATAACGTATGAGCTATGCCTTTCTTTAACAATCTCAAATAACTGTAAAACTTAGCATTTTTATCATCTTATAAAATATTTTAATATAAAAATATTCCGTCTATCGCCTTCGCGGTCTTGAGCTCTCGTTCTGTAGTCAAAGATGCAACTACTATACCAACGAGGCAGGCAAAATGTTTAACATTGTTGTAATATTAATAATTAAAAGATTGTAAAAGAAATATAACATGGTAATGAAAAATCATTACTCATATTCATGTAGTTTGGAAACTTAGTGTTCACTTCGAAGCGCTGTAATACCTAAATTAATGAATAATTTTTGTAAACTATATACCACAAATATTCCTTGAAAACTCCTCTATAAATATGCCCTGATGTTATTTTTTTCTAATATTACCAGAAAAAAAGTTAAGGCGGCGAAAAGAAAATGCTGTCGACTTTTCTCATAGTTTTTCGCTTATATCTTTTTATTTTTGATTGTACGAATAAAAGTTCTAGACCAAGGTTGTAGAAAATTAAATTTTCCATAAAATAGTTTTTTTCATTTTTTTGAAAGACCAATAGTTTGTCAGATAAACCGTAAAAATCATATACAACCCTTTTTCCAAGATGGCGGCCGAGGGACAAGGGTTGCAACCCCACAAACTTGGATTTAAGCTTTCACTAACCTCCCCTAGACATCTATAAAAAAAAATTGCGTCCTCTGAGAAATGCATACCCAAATGTAACTTTTCAATGGACTAAATCAAATATCGAACGATCGAGAAAGCTATTCAATGTGACGAGATGACATTAATAACACCAACTATTTTTATCCAAATAATCAGTTCTGTTATTACTCGCCTGATTACTTCCTGATTTATGAGGCCTCCGATAAATAAATCTCTAAGTTTAGATGAGCAGGAGAAATGGTTTTGTTTTGCTTTTAGCACAAATCAAAAGCACGCGATTACTTCGATGATGTTTTTGTTTGCAATTTATGTGGCTGGTAAGATTACCTTTATATATTATAAGGTTCGTCTTGATGATGAAGGTATAGAAGCAACTACATCAATGAGGTATTGAGTTTTAAGTTAGTAGTACCAAAGTAGCCTTTTAAGGTTTTAGTATCCATGACTATAGTCAGGTTTAATTTTTTTTTGTAACATTACTCGTGCATGAATTAATATTAAATTATATTTTAAAGGCCATTATTCTAAAAAAATAGGTAATTTGGTAAGTAAACGACCAGTTTTAAGGTATATTATATGTTATTAACGATTGAAGTAATAATATAAGGTACGATGGGGGCTGATATATCTAAGAGTATAAAATGTATTAAGTCAAGCACGGATTAAGGACTTAGATATGGTAGTAGACCCAGCCCAACGAATATAAAGCAATTAAGTGGAAATTTCAATGTAATTATTATTCGATCGGGTAATGTAACCGTGTAGTATGAACTCGGTTATGTATGTTGTCTATTAGGCTTCTTCCTCGGAGGCTCTATGAAATACAACGCTAAATCCTTATTAATTGGATTAATTATTCCAATAAGAGTTTATTATAATTCTTCTGCTTCAGTTTGCCTCAAATATCTATCAAAAAATTGGTGCCAGCTCTCGGACCATTGCTTGTAATAGGGATAGAACGACAATACAGCGACATCTAGTGTCAACGTGCTACAACACTTTAAGTTTCAGCGTCACGTTCTCATTTCAACATTTCCAATAACAGCTAGCGCTCGTAGGGTTCAAAGAAATTGAAACAGATGGCGCTGTATACAAAATTCGATTTATTTACATCTCAAACATACATAAATGTTGCCTAATAAAGTACAGGGCTTTCAGTTTTTGATTTTAACAATATCAAGGACCAACAAATACTACAACCGCAGAGAAATCTTTGTGTTCTATTACGTTAGAGATTTACCCATATTATAATGTAATGATTTTAAATAAATAATAAATAATTATTATTAGATATAGGTAGGTAGGACTATAGGTAAAGTATTCAATATTTTAGTATACCACAAACCATGATTTTATCTGTTACCTCTCAGTCACAGGATACTTGCTGATCATCAAGAAAAATAAGTTAAGATTATTACAATATCAACCAGAAAACAACATTAAAAATTCCATGTTTGTTCTTGTTAACATACCCATTACAGCCATTCATACTTTAAAGAGCCAAATATTTATCCTTAAATCGTCGTAAATCGTTACTTCACCCACCCATTACTTAAAATGCACAAACGTTTGCTCAAATTTCACATTAAAACCATTTCGTTTGGTCAACAGCACTTGAACAGAATTTACGAAGGTACCGTGTTTATTTTTGCGCTCGAACCCCTATAACATTCCCGAGGAAATAACATTTTATCGGGAATTTATAAACATCTCGAAAATGTAATTCGAGGTGAAGGAGAATGTCATAAAGTTCGTGAGATCACGTGGACACCTAAGTAATATACGTACAAGTGAATTGCCCTTGCTTTGCTTAGGTTAAAATGCCAATCAGCAAGTAGGTACATCGTTGTTTAATTATATGTTCAACATTTTGTATTTAATATAACCAATCTTGAGATAAAGTTTTATCTCAAGATTGGTGATCTTATATTTAAGAAAAATATTTTTTTGTTGAGACTTAAGTGATAAGGCTGCTTGTGTTGGAAAACTTGTATTATATATTAATTAAACTTGTTATTTTTCTTTTGTATTTCTCAACACAATAAAGTGTTTCTTGTTTTTTTTCTAAAAGCTTGAAGGAAGAGGAGGGGATAAAGAGAGGATTCATTATGGGAAACTGGGAGAGAAGTACGAGTAGAACAGGAACGGGATGGGAATACAGGACTCAGGGCACCGGCTCACCATACGATATACAGTGGAATACTGCTTCACGCCGATCTTCTGCTGAGGGTGGCGGCTCCAACTCTTTTATTCCTGAATATGTCATGCAGAAGAATAACCCTGTCACCTGTCACCTCTTACGACACCCACGGGTAGAAATGTGGTGGCGACACATGTATTCTAACCCGCCGGCACACCGGTGAAATGTGTAAATAACAAAATAAAGTCTAGTACTCAGGTTGAATTGAGGTTCAAAACAATTTACATATAAATTGTTAAACTGATTAATTGTAATAAACAAATGAAGACGGACTTTTTCAGTTCCACAAAAAGTCTAGAAGAGGCGAAAAGATGTTAATACGATGATAAGTTGTTTTACAGCAAGTTAGAACACGTAATGTGTCACTAAAACCACTTTTATGATAGATGAAATGTGTCAAGTACATAAATACGTACACGTTCTGTTTTATTTCAAGGTTAATTCTTAAAGATCCCCCAGTAAAGGATTATGTGTATTTAGTCTATTTGCATTTACTTGGATCGCGAGGCTTACATGAAAGCTTACATAAGCATTTGTTGACAGTGCTGCCAATACCATAATTATCATGATAGTTTCGGTAAGTCTATATAAATAAAACTCAAAGGTAATTGACTGCCATAGTGATCTATCAACGCTCAGCCCATACCACTGTACGAATGGGGCATAATTTGGATGTTATGACGTAGACATCTACTAAGAAAGGATTTTGATCAAATCACATGGGAACGGGGAAAACAGATATACACAGGAGAAACCGCGAGGCACAGCTAGTATTCCTATAAAAATACAATCATATTTTTCTGAAAGGAACTATCTAAAGACTTCAACTAAATTATCTGATATTGATTTTCATAAATTAATTAACATTGTAAATACAATGTTCATTAATTCTTAGACTTTTAATAGTGTGCTGAAAATTTTATTAATTTTTTGTATCAACAAACAATCTTTTAACAAATTAACAATCTTTTTTCATATTAGTGAATATTTAATGTTCTGTTTGAGATTTTTTTAAACCAGAAAACATTGCAATACAAAAATGTTTTATGTTTGAAATTCTTCAGATTATGCCAAAAAAAAGAACAACAGCAATAAAATATTGATTTATTAGTCCAGGTTAAAAACCAATTTTATAATATATGGGTAAATTTAAATCTTAAATCTGGACTTCGAACTATATTATAATCAAATATTTCTGAAAATAAACAACAAAGAAAATTAAATATTTAAGAGGCGATATACAGATAATAAATTGTACTGAATGGACACAACATAGACGAATGTCAGTTTTGTCTCATTTATGTGACCTTAGCTTTTGAGGGAAAATTTATAGCGGTCTTAGGAGATTCATCTCAGATCAGGCGTAAACGTATTGAGATATATGGAATATTTTCTATTTATTTCTTGGCTACAAATTTAATATAGTAAGAACGATCTTGGTTGCTTGGGTTATGAGTTGTAGGGATTTACGTAGCTGTTAGCGTTAATACCTAGATTAACTGTTTTACTAACAATGGCATGTAAAGCTTAGGTATCGTTATTAGGTTGTTAAAAATTAACATTCATGAAGAGTTAGTCCTGCGGAATAAAAACGATCCATATTTTTTTCGGCTCACTATTTTACGTACATTGAAAAAAATCTGTACAAACTGAGAAATATAAATCGTGTGTGTTTCAATGTCCCTTAATAACCCTGAATGAATACTCTTGGTTTTGTGTGAGAAAATATTTTAAATGCAATATCTACGAAGGTACACTTTTAATTTTTACACAACATTTTTTTTAACCCTTGAAACACGTATCCCAGAACACGAACGTAAAATGTCGATATGTATCGAAGGAGATTCGGGACGCGGTCTGTGACAGTTTCGTGCAACTAAAACAAGGATAATTATAGTTTATTCCTACGTGTCAATATGAAGATAACGCCCGTGTTTTTGTTTCTACCGTCTATCTCCTTAATTCAGGTTTAGAAATCAATTAACTAAGTAAGGGTGGACAAAAACAGAGGTCTCTTAAACGGATCGAAGTATCTTGGCCTTAAGCCAAGGCATGCATTACAAATTCAAGGAAACCTTACGTGAAGTTGTGTTTAATAATGAAGAAAGAGTACCAAAGATAAATAGTAAAGAATAAGTAAAGGCATACATTTTGTAATTTAGTGGACTCGATTAAGGTCACTTCTGATTAGAAGAATTTTAGAATTAGTGCCTGTCATGACTAAACTACTATTCTTTAATCTGTACAAATGTGTAACAGCGAGATTTGAAAGATGGTTTGAGAGCAAAAACGTAAACTTTTGAACTGAAATCATAAAACGAATAGCCATATTATGCCAAAAGTGAAGTAGATAACAGGTGGAATAAGTAGACATTGGAAAATTTAATGACAATGACTTAAGAGAAAGTCACCGGGAATAGATGACATTTTTTGTAGTATTTGTATGTACATTCGATTTTTCATTTTGAAGGATAAGAAAGAAAGAAAATACATTTATTGACATGTATTTAATTTACATGGAAACGGTTCTGCATTTTTTGCTTGTGTAGTAGTATAGACTTTGGTTTTGTTTGTAGAATAATGATTCCTTCTCAAAATATCAATTGTAATAATTAAAGGTTTTTTAAAAATATTATTATTCGACAGTATTTACATGCATGATATGTAACTGGGTAAAATTTATTACTTGTTGTTTAAACGAAATAGCTATTTATACATTGGTGCTTTGAAGTCGTTATGTTGATGACAGTTTTCATATGAATTCGAGATAGGCATATTTCGTGTTGTGTTTGTTAATCGTCTTGTTTTCAAATTATGTATTTGTCTTAAAGTTTAAGATGAGGTAAATATTTGTTTTGTTCTAAAAGCTAAAGGCTAATAGATGTACTGATATCGTTTCTTAAAAAGTAATTAATTTGAATGTACGCATTTCTTTGCTGCGTTTTAAAATATTATATAACGTTAACGATCTTGAACCTCCTATTGTTTTGCAGCTATAACTGGCTGAGTAAATAGACATGTATACATAAAAGGCATTAGTTCAAGGAACTCTTGCAATTGTCTTTAACACAAATTGTTCCGGCCGGGAGTTGACCCGTGTCGAATCTAAGCTGATAATGTCTCTACTCTCCACACTTCCTTGATACTTTTAAAGCCACCGTAGATTGTATAAGATCAAAACTTTCAAGAAACATAGTTTCGTTCTATTTTTTGGTGTAAAATATAATATATGTGTATATCTGTTTTATTTCATGGGCAGATCGCGAATTAGGGATGCCCTTTTTAATTAATGATCAACATTTTTCGTATTTTTAAATAAGTTAAATTTAAGACATTAATTATTTTATTAAAAATTCAAATTTTAAAATAATTATTTTTTCCATTATATTAATTATTACGCGATGTTTATGTTGTTTGTAAGCCTACTTCAAAAAAGTGGTAAATTAGCCATGATTGTACTTGAGATTTTTCCACAAGATTAAACAATTTTATTTTTTTAACGAGATTAGATAGATAATTTTTCTAACAATTACATTTTCTAAAATTATGAAAGAGATCTTAACATAGTGATTGAAGGATTAAAAATGATCACTATATTAATATCTATATTAGGTACAAAGTAAATACCGATAGTCCATATCCATATGTGTATAACTAATTCAGAATTATTAAACTCGTTACCAGTTTGATTACGCGCCATTCTTGCATAACTCAATAAATATTCAGTGTTAGAATTTAATTTGCTATAACCCTATCCGAGCATCCGATGACTGGTATATGGTGATAAATGATAGTAAGATTAGCTCACTGGTCTAATATTCGCTAATGGTAGATGATGTGGCAAATATAGCATGCTTTTATGCTATCTATTCTGTTTACCTGGCCAAAATGTACCTGGCCTATTAACTAAACTAACATTATTTGAATACTATGTATTTTTCGCAGGAATGTTAACCGAGGAACTTTTGCGGAAAATTATTGGCAAAGATGCCAGTATCAAAACTTTTTTGACACTACAGGCTAATGATGAGAGTTAACGCCATGTTATAGGAACCCATTTTTAATCTGGTGCCTTGAGTTGGTTAGAACCAGCCTAGAAGAACTATGCTCTTGTAGGCAGTATCGTTCATTTTAAAACACCTCAACATGACGTTATAAATTACATTAAATAAACAACAAGTACATAATATACAGAACAGAACATTCTCTTATCTATGCCATTAGTCTGTGGATTCCAAAATCTAGACCCGTTTATATTCAGTTAGAAGACGATGTGTATCGAATTAAGGAATTTGCTTTGATCTGTGTTACGAATTCAATGCCTGAAAGTTAGTACAAAATTATGAGCTATATTTCCATTTTTCTTTTCGATATGATAAAATATTTTTGGTCGAGATTATTGTCATAGTTAAATAGCAGTGTTGGACGAGGCATCCATGATTCAAGAGTTATGGTACAATATACTCCGATAAAGTCACTCATATTTTAATCATTGGCTGCGAGTGTATATGTATTTTGTAAATATTCCAGAGATGTGCAAAATGTAAAATGAAATAATTTTTGCTAAGTAGATAGCTACTGCACATACCTACATGAAAAGCAATGAGTTACCTACATTAAAAATGTCTACGCTATAAAATTATAAAGTACGTTTACATATTTAAACAAATGAAGTACTAAAAAGGTACGGAACGGAAGGCATAGAAATTTTAGATATGGTATTTGAAAGTCAAAACGATGACAGAAAAATATCCTCAACATTATTTTCATAAAAACGTTGTATTTGAAGCGATATAAAGTTGCCTCTAAGGAATAGGTTCGACGTTAATATAAATTGCCTAATTACGCCACACTGAATTATAATCAAAGAAAATGTGGTTCAAAACGAAAATTATTGCTTTCTTGTTAATACAATGTACCTACTAAAATAACATCTAGGTTTGTCTTTGGTCAACATGATCGATAGGAAATAAGCTTGTTGTGACAATTATGTTATACTTGATGTTGATATAAGCCGAAGCGAGAGATAAATGATGAGGCTGTGACTAATAATAAAAGCGAAAATACGGAAATATATATAGAAACATTCCATATTAAATAATAAAATATTCAGTGTCATGCAACGTCCTTGTTCAAGGTAGCCCAATCAGTAATTTTGTTAATAATGTTATTGTTACGCTCGCACGTAAATTAGATCACGCCGCGCTGGTACAATAATAGTTAAATTCTTACAAAATATATTATATTTTCTTCACAAATTGTTAATTGCTAAAGTAATTAACAATTATTTTAGTAATTATACTATCTTTAAAACCAACACAACCGTTTGAAATCATAGTCCGAACTTTTTATTATGAATAATATTGTTATTTACTCTTACTTAGCAGGTACTAGCACTTAGTATGTAACTTTCAAGCCTAGAGTTAGTTTTTAGTGGCAGTACTATCCAATTTCACTGCTCAGAGCTTACAATAATTGAATGGGGAACAATGACATCCCCAAGAGTACTGTATGTTTCGCCATCTTCGTGCACGTTAAATGAAATATATACTATACAAACATTTTTTTCTTTAACATTAAACCATGATATTCCTCAAGCTTTGACTGTAACAATATCACAATCAGCTAAGCCGGAGATAAAAAAAACGGACAGAACTGAATCAAAAATAAAATAATGTGAAACTTTGCAATGTTTGGATGTTCGTGTGTTAATCACGACGTAATTACTTGTGGATTAGATTTTGTTGAAATTTTGTACCTATACAGATAGGTTATAAGCTGAATCAGATGATAGGGTATCTTTTATTGACCTAAAATTTAAGCGAGTCACGAGCAATAGCTGGTTTAAAATATTCAGAAGTAATGATCTTACAAACTTCCACTCTTTTATTGAAAATTATGTATACACATCTCACGCTATTATTGAAAATTATGTGTGACACCGCATTTACCTGCTCATAACACGAAAAAAAGATTCACATGCCTAAAAATATCACGGATGAATGAAAAGTTCACTGCTTGTAGACTCCATTTACTGTAATCTCATTCGGGCTGTCCGGGATTTGCATTAAAACAATTAATTCTAATTCATTTTTGCTTCAGCTCAACTGAGTGAAACGATTATGTAATAAATCTTTTATGCGGAGTATTTTTTGTGGTACTTGCTTTTGAAACTTAATCGTAGTAGCATTCAGCAAATGGTTTACTCTAATCATAGTTCTGTTGTGTCGAATTTTCAGTGCTCACCATTATCCAAAGTGGCAAATAATTACAGAATAAATAATATCAGATTTCAATTTATATAGCTAACAACAACGCTAAAAATGTACAAAATAGAACGACTCTTTTTATTAAATGTCCAGACGTTTCACCTAATTAGTAGACGTGTCGTCTATCCCTGACATCTTACATCTTGTAAACCTTATCCGTTTTATCAAATATTTATTGAGGGATGAACTCGTAAAATCATATAAATTAAGTTAAATTCAATTGGAAATATTTTTAAACATACAAAAGCTAAACTACATTTGAATTTTAGAAAGTATAGTAGCATAATCCAATATTTCCATTGCAATAGGCGGCTCTCACAATCCTATAACAATATCAACATCCCTGTATTTGCCCTCGATTTCATAACTTCATGAAAACGGCTCAACTTTAAATTCCGTAGAAGCTATGTGTTATTACAAATAATATGCGCATTCCATTTCAATGAGAGCACTTCTGCAACTACTGTTGTGTGCTGCATATTTATGCGTTTATTAGACGACAATTATACAATAAGTGGGGTAAACATTTTGAAGTATGACACTCGTAGGAGAAGATTAAGGGTTACATGGATTCTTTAAGACCATTCCTGTAGTCATTGCAGACTTAAGATTTTTATTCTGAATCCTACGGGGACAGGATATATACGCGGATGAAATCGCGGAGCTCGGTTAGTATTAAAATAAAATAAAACTTCTTTTTCAATTTTGTTATGGTATCTTTTCTTTTGCAGCTAAATTTTAAATTAATCAGATTCAAATAAGTAATAAGGGTACACCCTTACAATGAACGAATGACGACACTACGAAAAAAAGGTCTTAAATGTTATATTTATATTTGTTCAGTGCATCCGAAACGTAGACAAGAAAATATATAAATGTAATAAAGTCAATAATGCACCTATAAATAACATAGACGGTACACAACATTGTTCTACATATTAAAATCCAAACTAAAGCTCCGCGACGGTGTTACAATATTGAGTATTTGTTGAACGGGAAAACAAACTTCCGTGAAATTTATGCGCATTGAAAAGTTGGTACGTAGCTGGAGGAGTACTGAAGTCTGGAATTATATTCATACATAATATGCAAAGTAATAAAAGATAACGTAATACTGTAGCGCATCCTTAAGCTTTGTTTGTGAGACCAGTGGCATTTTTAAAGCTTGCGTTAATGGTTGCAATTTACATCCTAAAGAGGTTGCTCTCGTTATCAAAAGCAACAAGAGCCTAAGTGAGTATTTTTGGTATTCAAGTATATTTCCAACATTGTACATAGAACATATTATTCTTGAGGCTAACTCCATAAGTGCCCAATTTTGTAATTTGTTTAGAATTCATAATTAGAAGTTGCCATTTGTCGCAAACCTGTATCTCCATCCCATTCCCATCATTAATCCTCTTCTTATCCCCTCCCCTTCCCCACATCAGCGACACTATGTTGTAGATGTTTATGCGGTCAGCCCTTTAAATCAGGCGAACCGCATGCCCTGCTTGCCTGCTTTAGCATAAAAAAATGTATTGAAATGATTATTTTTAGTAAATTATTGTAACGACGGAGCGATTTTAATGTCTACAGCTCACAATTGTTTTGTTAGATTTACCTTGTAATTTAAAGGGTAATTATTTGTTTACTATTCATTTCATAGTCATTAAAATATCCTTATAGAAAGGTGTTTTATGTATAAATATAAAATAAAGTAAAAATTGTACGTAACAAGCATTCTATCGCGTGATTATAACACTTCGATAGAGAAACGAATAACAACGTATGAATACAAGGTTACGAGGTGGAAAGGACTGCAATTTTTATTATTACATAGTTACATAGATAGCATCTATATTTAAAACAGGTGTTCGCGCCATAATGTGGTATTCATGTTTCGTTTGAAGACGTTATGTACCATTACATTTCTCGTTCAAGATTCTAAACAGGTCGTGATACGTGCCAATTCTGTTTGTTATAGAAAGGGCTTTTAGTATTGATTTGAAGTATCGACCCGTTTATTAAATTTGAATTTGAATTAAATGCGTCATTGCTTTATATTGTAATGATTTTTATATCATATCTTCACTTACGTATGTTGAGTTTTATCTACAATTTGGTTTTAATCGCTGACGCAAAAAGAGGGGTGTTATAAGTCTGACTGTAATGTCTCTCTCTCTCACTGCTTTAGTGTATGTATGTGTGTGTGTTTGTGTGTGTATATTTGTGCATCGTAGCTCTTCAAGGCCTGCACCGATCTGCATATTGTTTTCTTTGCAAGTATTTTTCTTAAAGCATAAAAATTGTAAGCGATATAAAACCGAAGAATCTCAACAATCGTATTGTTTCAATATCTATCTCAGTAATGCAAAACCTACAAATCTACCCAGCACATTTACGGCCAATGTTTCATGTTCCCAAATAGTAATTACTATAAACCAGCAAACAATGGTTACAATCTCGATTTATCCGCAAATAATCCCGAAAACCATTTCCCTATGAAAACACTGAGTGTGTATTTACATAGGGATAATAATCTCTTCTAAAAATAACTTCTAGCGAGCGACACGGGAGCTAAGATGACATCGCCAATAAGGTGCCTGTTTGACGTGTAATGGTAAATTACACCGACGTTTTCATACTTATTTTGGGTATGTAGGTGGGTACGTAGGTGCAATGAAATATGATTATAGTTTAGTAGGCTGTTCATTGTTTGACGACAATTTTCGCGTAGATTTTCTTTAGTGAGTGATGTGAAATCTTTGGTGGTCGCTTTGGTAGTTAGTAAATGATTACTTAACATTTCGTTAATAGGGTTAATTTATTTTTTAATTCGTTGTGTGAGTTACTTTTTTATACCTTCATTTAATGCTACATTATTTTTCGTTAAAGGAGGATTTTTATGTGGTTCTGTATCTTTAATATTATCTGATGAATTTTTAGATACAAACAAACAAATATAATACTCAAATCCCTTTTTTCTTCACAATATTAAATATAATTTTTGGATCTTTATACCATAGCATATTAAAACCGGTCGATTCAAGTTTGTTAAAAACGTTAATTGAACGGGCGTTTAAAATGTAATGCAAGATTATGCCATATAAATATTTAGCATAAAACCTTAATAAGTAGTATCTAATTGACTATGTAAGTAGTTTAATCATAGACCCCATTAATGTCAAAGATGATGTAAATTCGCAGAACTATGTCAACTAATGTCGCGTTTTTACTGTTTTTAAACCCGTTTAGTCGGATTTTCCTATAGTCGGATAAGAGCGTCAGTAATGTTGAACTATCATGACAACATATCACTATCATGTAGGTACCAATTAAAGGAAACCGACTTTTATTCGCCAAGGATGACTTATACGTAAACAAATTTGTATATTGTAACAATTTGAAAGTTTTAACTGTTATTATAACGTTAACTTAACTGTTATTATAACGTTAACTTCTTAAGTGTAGTGTATAATATTATATTATTTGAGTACTTATTTATACAAGATGTATAAATGTTCATTTTTTGAAGCTTAAGAAAACATATTGAATGATTTCCATGAGTTTGTGGATGTAAACAAGATAACAAATAATTGAGGCAATTAATCAACAACGCTAGCTTCCGAAAGTCACAATACTGCGGTTGATCCCCATTGAAATCGATGAATGAAATCTTTATTGTTGGCAAGATATTAAAAACGTATATAAAAGATGGAAATAGGAACATCGGCGCCTGTACCTATATTATTAAACGTAAAAGGTCATTGTATTGTTTATATTAATTAAAAAAAATTCTAGCTGTGCGTAGTTTTTGTTGTGGAATAATAAAAGTAATCAATTTTTAACACAATAACTTTCGAGTGGATGTTATAGTGGAATAAATTTATTCATACTCTCCACGTCAATCAAAGCAAGTGGTTGGCACGTTCTGTATTTTGCGTATGAATTTATTTTGACCGAAATACCTTTTATGAATAGTGGTTGTTAGCACTACATAAGGTAATCAGTTGTGAGAGTGTGTCTTCACGAATTCATAAATCAAGCTATGTCACTTTAGTAGGAAATGATAAAATACCCGACTTTGTAGGAAATATAGGCTGCTTTATGAATTTACCTTTTAGCCGAAGTAAAAACAGAGTGTCTACATGTTACAAATAATGTAGAATTTTTGTGTTCATATTATTTTATTTATTCTAATTGTCAACAATTTCATTCACTTGTTTGTGCAATAATTGTAAAAATTAAAAAAAAAGTTAGTTTGGTTTTGGTGTTATTTCATGTCGATTTCGATGTTGAAAAAATGAATAAAATATAATAATGATGTTTATATTATTTTATTCATTTACAAAATCAAAATGGGTGCATATAAATAGTTACATTTTATATGATACGTTTAGGTATGTACACATCAAGACAATGTTATTTTTTTTGTTTTATGTAAAATGTTAGTCCGTTAAACTGATTGTACTATATAAAATTTTGAAGTCGTGCATAAACCGTTAACTTTTCTTGGCAAGATTTTCATTTAAGCCGCAAGTGTCGCCTGAGTGAAGTGTCAACACAATAGTTGGTGCCAAGAAGAATTTTTAATACTTTTATTGTCTTTAATGTGGAAAAGTGTATATGTAAACTCTTATATACTTATGCTGTGGTATATAATTAGATAATCCATATTATAAAACCGTATCGTTTTGATCTTTTAGTAATAATTTTTAAGATCTTTAAACCATATCCCACTAAAAACATTCTGATAGAAGAAAAGCAGAAAAGTATTAATGAAATCTCTAGACAGAGTAAAGTCAAGTTTAAGTGCAATTTCTGTTTATTATATTTTATTTTAATGCGAGTTTGGTGTTGACATGTAAATAAACTTTAACTAACGGGTAATAAAGCATATATTAGATAAATATATTGAAATTTTTTTACACTGTAGCGGGTCTATTGATCGCATTTTGGTTTGTTTTCAAAGTATGGAAAACCTAAATTATATATACCTTTATATCCTAAATATTTGTAGACTAGTTAGAAAAATCTTTTAAAGTTTAAATGTCATTTAAAATTGCATTACAAAATCGAAAGTGATGAATGTTGTCGATGAATTATCTAAAGAAAACCATGTCACGTTTTCAATATTTCGCAGACAGTGTAATGTGGTGTTATTGGCATTTTGATATATATGCAAGATACCGTTGTATACATTTTAACATGTGTTCGAAATATCAAACGTGAGGAGTTTGCCCGCCTTACGGGTGGATGTTCGCGTGATTGCCTTTTTGTATTTGGTGTAACATTGTATGTAAGAACGATATGACTCGTCAAATCTTAAAATGAGAAGTATTTGTCTCGACTTTTATTATGTCATGTTTATGTTATAATACATTTTAGTTGCAGTGTTAACGTACTTCATAACGTTCTATTTTATTTAATTAAATCAAAATTTTATTAGCAATTATTTTTATGTAATGGTAAACTCTATATAAAATAAAATGGTTATAACTATCTCAAAAGATCAGTAAATAAATTATAAGCTTGTTATTAATATAAAAACCGTTATTATGTAATCAAAGGAATATTATGTTTAACACCGTAATATAATCCTTTCTTATATTATTAATGCGAAAGCTAAAGGAAAGCGAAGAGCTAATTTGTTATAAAATTGTTGTACATATTGTAAACTGTACCATGTGTTGTAAATATGAAACTTTTGAGTTTTTGTGTACGCTAATCGCTACTCATTTTGGACTTGGGTTATTTGAGCCGAATTATATTTGATTTATTGTTTGATTTGATGAAATTCATCGATTATGATACGTTAAAACCTCAATACTTCTACACCATATGGTGGCGTAGTTTGAAATAGGAATTGCTGAGAGAAGATGTAAACTTCAGGTCGTAAATAATGTTTCTCTAGATAAGATAAACACACGGATTTCCACCGCGTCGCCTTAATCAAAGGGACAATTTTATTATTTAAAACCAAAAACCAGGTTTTTATGAGCAAAAGTTTAAGGATGTCGCTATTAGCATTTTATAACTTTCTGTACCCGTTGGTGCAAAAATCTCGTATAAATTTTGCCATGTAAGTATCAATAAATATCATTAAACAGCATGCTCCTTCATTATTATTAAATTATTTTCATTGTTTGCAAGATATTGGTAAAAAGGTCGGCGACTCCATAACTTCATCGCAGAGGTTATCCATCAATATAAATCTTTGAAAGTTTCCGTTTATTATTTTTGTCTCAATTAACTCAGTCAGGAGCCAAATTTTCTTGATTTATGCGTAACCGTGATTTAGTGTTTTTGTATCTACAATTATTGCAACCAAAATTTAAATGAGGAATTAATTCAATTAGGATTTTACACATATTCTCTGATATTAATCAATGTATGTAATTTATCTATATTGGTAGAAACTTTGAGAATAGATTTTAAGAAGTTGAATTAGGTTTTCGTGTCATGACTGCCCCTGCAGTGAGGACACGGCAGAGCACACGCTGGTGGTGTGTCCGGCCTGGACAGCGCAGCGGGCGTCGCTGGTCGCGGTGGTGGGAAGCGACCTCTCCTTGCCGGCCGTGGTGAAAGCCATGGTTGGTGACGAGAGGTCGTGGACGGCAGTACTCTCCTTCTGCGAGGGCGTGATGTCGCAGAAGGAGGCTGCGGAGAGGATTCGGGAGGATGACCCTCTCTCGGATCCTATCCGCAGGCGGAGGCGAGGGCGTAGAAGGAGGGCGTATGCCCAATAACTCCAGCCCTAGTGGGGGCCCTGGGGCGGCGTGAATGGGGATTCACACCGCTCCACCAAATAGGGCCTCTGCGGCGGTTGTGGTCTCCCATATGGTCCGGGAAGACCACGACGAGGAGAAGCGCAGGATGGACACAGCTCCTTCCATCCTGCTCTCGCGGAGGGGCCGCGAGCCCCCCACAAGGTGTGTGAAGGAACATCGAGGGGTTTTAGTCGGTGCAAGTCCGACATAACCCGGTCGTTTCCCCGGACGGCCGGGTATGCGAAGGCATTTCCCCTCGTAAAAAAAAAAGGATCAAAAGGTTTATCATTTTTATGTAATTTTATGTTAGTCTGGTTAACCCGCGTGGTTACGCCGCTTCCGTGCATAATGTTTAATACCTTATAACCTTCCTCAATTAGTGGTCTATCTACTACAGAAATATGTTTTCAAATCAAACTAGTACTTCCTGAGATTATGGCAATCAAACAATTAAAGCTTCAGTTTTATATTATAGAAGTTATTCCTTCTTTTTGCCTTATGCATAGTATATACTTTATTCTAAAAATAACAAACAAGCAATCCTAATCATGTTTTTTTCACCCTTACAATTTTCCAACAGATTTTTGTATTAATTCGCAGTACATTCAATATACTCGTATAAGTAAGATTTGATACGAAATCACACTCGCAATCTTCATCCCATCTCATAAGTACGGAATTTATCCAAATGGCGAATCGATAATCATTACAAGAAATTTAAGGCAAAAGTACGGACGTCGAAAATATCTCATTGATTGGCAGATAATTAATCTTATCAATTTCATTAGGGACAAAATCCTGTTATCTCAAATTGGAGTAGGTTATCCTTGCCGACAAAGCCTTACATTTTAAAGCAAATATTAATGTTCATTGTAAAGAACATTAAATTCTGGTTCCATATTTTACATTGATTATGAACGAAATTTTATCTTTATACAAATTTTCAATATGCTTTTTGATAAACATTGAATGCAGAGAAAACGAGTTCGTATTTTATATAAAGCGAAAGAAAGTTTGGTTCAAACAAGAAATAAAATATATTTAAAAAATCATTAATATTTATGGCATTGAGTTTGTAGATGTCGCAAAGAAGAGCAACATTGTATTATAGATACTGTCCCGAATATTGTTTAAACGTTGTATTTTACACAAAGTTTTTAATATCAACGTAACTTTTTCTCAAGTCACTGTTACGAACGAAGAATCTTTTGAAGCATGAATGAATAATGTGGTTAAATAATAATACGAAGCCTTTGAATTTGTGAATTATTACTTGGGCTCTTGCTTATTGTTTGTGTCAAGTTTGTACAACTTTGCATTTTATCTCGGCTTATTGTGATGGTTTGACTTACAAGGTTATATAAAAAGCCTATTTATCTTAATTTCCATCCATTTTAAAAGTAACTCTTTTAAATAAAGTTGCTAAATGGTATCCATTACTTAAGGTCATAACTAATCCAATATCACTTACCATATGTATAGAGTGGAGCCACGTGGTATTTTACAGAAGCGGTACATGCTATAGCGCCTGTACCGCCTCCAAGTTGCAGGCCGTGTGAGAGAATTTGCACTATCGTTCCAACGACAGTGATCGTCCAGCCCCATCCTCCTTCAGGATAGTACCGCCTCGCTAGCGTGAGCGCCGCCCGGGCACGCAGCGCTGCCGCCGTCTCTGCGCCTACCGTCGCACCCGCACTAGCGCACCTAACACACCACACTTTTAATAAAACCATACTTGGCTTAGCTACTGAGCTTCCTCAATAGCTAAGTCAAGTACAACATACATAAACACTGCACTAACCGACGGAACTGCGTAATCTCACGGGTAACTTCATAACCGACACTTTTGGAGCGACCGCGTTCCGCAAAATTGGTTTGTTTGTCCGCGACATTTGTACTCGCCGCTCCACATGTGCACAAGAAAGAAGTTCGAGGCTTCGTGGGTCGAGTTTTTGATACGCAGTGGCCTTGGCAATCGCACTCTGGAGTTCGCCAGGAGAGAAGTCGTTCCAGTAAGGTCCGTCTGCGCGCCGTACTCGCCCGTCTATCATTTGGACACCTTTGGCCCACGTCCAATGGAAAAGATGAGCTACGATCGACATCTTGACACGCGATTGAAATATGTTTATTGTCATAAGTAATCTTTCTTTGCCGTCTATTATTGTATGTGTGGAGTTTATGCGTATTAGATGCCATCTTAACCGCTTCATCGTATGGCAAATCGTTTTTGGGATAGCCATTTTTTATTTTCTTGACGTCAGTGTGAAGGGATTTCCAAGTGGCTATAACTTCATCCCTTACGAGCGTGTCTTTGAAATTTGGGACGGTGTTCGAGTCGGATATTTTATTAGCGAAGGGTCGAGTATTGTCGGGGCTCGGGACAGGCACCTCCCGTAGTCGCGTGGGCAAGCTGTCACACCGACGAAGAGTCATTGTCACTTATATTAGGTGAACACATTTTTTAAACGCAATTTTTGTGACTATGGGTCATTCACATTTTCCTTTAGTTCTGTTCCTGTAACAAATGAGGATTATTAAATAAAAATTAGGTACATAGGGTGCATGCCATTTCTAATGAGCCTATTATATAATTTGAATAGCTGTTATTGATGACTCTACTGCAAATAATTTAATCATAAATACATAGTGCATTTATAGCATTTATAATGAGCTCCATGCATGGGCTTTAAGTATTTGTATTTCGAATATGAAAGTCCGTATTTCCTGTCTAAAATTTATTCCAAAATATCATTATATGAATAATTCATGTTACAATGGTAATACTAAATGCTGCTTATGTAAATGTAGTTTAGGGAAAATGCGATCAATTACGTGTTGGGCCCGTAGATTCGTGAGATTAGGTAAGAAAATATTCGCATACGGTAAAAAGGGATTTGCTTCATCCTTCATATTGTTATCGTTATAACGTTGTTTATTCTTTAATCATTTTCCTGTTATATTATTGTAATAAATAAATATTTCGAAATCTCTTAATTTGTGTATGTGAACGATATTCTCTGTAATCGCATTGCTATTGCGACATTTTGAGAGGGTAGGTACTGAAATAATGATACTTTGACGAAGCTTGAATAGCCCACTTGTATCATATTATAAGGTGTTATCTTACATCTTACATCGTATTATTAAATTGGAAATCGATGCTGGGCCTTTGCTACACAAGATTTAGTTTAGCTCTAAGTAAAAAATGGCCGATATATTATCTGAGGCAAAGGCTAGGATCTTTTGTATTGGAATTACGAGAAAATCTAGCGACAATTTTAAGAGACAATGTGCAATAAATATTTAAGTATCATGTCATTTTAACTATCAGAATCGAAACTATTTAATCAGGTAAACTATTAATTATCCATAGCATTTAAACTAAGAGAACTGAAAAGAAACTACTTTCGTCTTCGTCAAAAACTTAACGAATAAAACTTTTAAGCGTCGGATGGAAATCTTTGCATCAAGACGAATTCACGTTAAAAGTTGACACACACTTTAAGTAACAGTTCTCAAACAAAGATGGAAACCTTTTCCATACATTTTTAAAGGTATTAAACAAACACCAGCGATGAGAATAACAGATTGTGAGAATGTCAACTAGGTGGAGACAAACGAAAGGGTCGCATGCATTTGTTGTTAAACAGTGTAAATACCCTCAAAGTTTTCAGACGTCATTGCATCTCACTGCCCATTGCGACGTAATTACATTCGTAGATTCCTTTATTGCCACATTACCTCAACAGATAATTGAAAATCTAATCTATTCTTTTATCTCGAGATCCTTGTGATTACGCTTTTTTTCAGTATGCTCCTTCGACGATTATTGTGTAATGTTTATTAGTATAGTGTCTGGACACTACGAATAACCTCCCAAATGTAATCTGTATGCAAATTTATACATTAAATGGTCTTTAAATACTTAAGGGTAAAGTTTATAGTATTCGCATAAATAAATAGGTTCCTTATTAATAATTTATAGAAGAGAATAACGTCTTAATTGACAATACATGTACATGCAATTTATAAAAATAAAAACCAAAAGTAAAATTATTCTTTTTCGTAATTTATTTGATAAAAAAATTGGCTTAATAAATATAAATTGGATTAATGGGATTTTAGAAATGTATGTATTTCGTTATAATGCCGTACAATAAAGTTTATAGAAGTTATGACTCAGCACCTAGATTGTCAGATATGACTTGCTTGATTGGAATGTTTAGTATCGCGTGAATTATGCTTTAAATAAACACTTGACATTTAACGTTTAATTAGTAAAATTGGAAAGATATCTCACCATGTGATATACCTTGGAATGCTTTTGCACCGAATATGTCGACACTCGGTACCATGTGCTGAACGTTCAAAAATTAATAAGGTGATTCTTCTTTTAATTACTCAAAATTGAATTCCATCTCGTCAACCGCTTTTATTAAAGTATCGAATTACGTTTATTGCCTATATTTTTTGTGTACGACACCTTTTTAAGAAATTGTAAACACGCGGAGAAATTTTTAATGTTTTCGATACACATAAACCTTAAGTGAACGTAAGTTTTTAATTATTTTTATGAGACAACTGAAATGTCGTGACTTTCAAAAACTTATATTCAGGTATGTCGGGAGTTAATTAGCTTTAATAAGATCAAATGATATAAATTGTTCTTAATTAAAAAGGAACGCAGGCATTTATCTTGATGAAGTGTTGAGAGCAGTGAATTTTAAAACTTTTTGAAAAATATTTTACCTAGCTAAGTGCCACGGCTATACTTACGTTTTTTCTAGAACATTAAAGTGTTTCAAATGCCCTACTAGCTTGAAGGGAGAAAAGTAAATTGGGATGGGAATACAGGCCATCGAGCCTCCGCTCACCGTACGAAACACAGTGCATTACTGTGACTCCGCTGAGATTATAAGTGTTTCAAATAAGAAAAAAATATCCGCTTAATTAGGAAAGGTTACTTGAATTTGCTAATAATTAGTCATGCACCCAAAATAAGAAATGACCGCTAATTCGTCCCTTCCTTGAGAGCTATTTATTATGACGGAAAAACGGTCTGTTTCCCGCAGTGACATTCTGTCTGTGATTAATTTTTACGCTCAAATAGAAACGATGTCAATGAGAAAATTATTTTTTACCCTCAATTGCTTTTTTGCGAGGTTCTAATTTGAGACTTTTTTGTTCTTTGAATATGGATAGAATAAAAATAGCCATATCGATTCCGTTAATTATGAATGTAATTCCATTTGTGAGGCATTTCTTTACGTTGACACGTTTATATATATATTACGTAATCAAGCTTTCAGTTTAAGATTTTTGAAAGCTTATTTGAAACTGTGATAAGTGAAAGATGTAGTTCACTGTACGTTTTATCATTTAAAAATATTTTATTAGTGTTTTTATTTTTTTTATTCCTTATTTAAGACAGGTAACAGACAAATACATTGTACAGACCCATGTTATATACAATATACAGAATAACATACATATTGACAGTATAATTGATATTTTTACAATATTTTTTTGTTAACAACTGAATACTAAATTTAATTTAATTTGACAATTTAACCAACTTTATATTGAAGAGCTCATGAGTTTGCTTCACCCAGACCTTTTATTTTTATAATATAATTATAATATATATCTATTTTAATATTTTACAGTAATGAATACGTATTATGTGGTTTATAAGTCATACTGTACTAATAGAGGCTGGAATTAATTTAATAAAAAACGGAAACTACAAATGTTAGTTGCGGAATCTATTCGTAGGGTAACTGAATGACTAACGTGAGCATTCTCTGAAGACATTGCCTGAGTCTAATGAAGATGTGTTTCAGGAATCCTTAAGGGCTTAAGGATATATATTCTTACCTCTTTAAGCTGACTTTAAGATGTATAGGATATTATGATTTCTATTAAATAAAGCAATATGATATGATTTGATGAAAATCACAGCGCAACTGCATTCAGTTGCGGTGTGATTTTAATCCGAAATATCAATGGATTTTGATAATATTTCGGATACATATTATACGCTTTTAACTGGATAGAAAGAAATTGAACGAGTGTGAAGCCGCATACAAAAACTAGGAGGTATCTTATAAGATCTATACTAATAATATAAAATTGACGAGTTTAAAGTTCTGGTCCGATTTTTAATTAATTTTCTTGGCTTACTTAGACGGGTAATTTTTACGGATTAGACGGATAAAAATTGGTAGGGGTACATTACAGGATACAAGGTTATCATCCCATATGATTTTCTGCAGCGCTCTAATAACTACAAAAATTCCATCTTGGGCTCCCTTACTATCGGGAGCGAAGTCACGCGGAACAGCTTGTATAATATAATCTGTGGTTTGCCGCAGATTAGAATTAGAGCTTGATATATAATCAATATCATAGATTACCTCATTATGATTAATTCGTAATTGTTGTTGCTGAATCATTGTGTTCGATTAGTAAATCTGCGTGACTAGCTTTAGGTAGAGCAATATATTACGTAATACTCGAGGTTTTAGGACAAAGAATTCCCAAAAATACCTTAATACTGAAATTGCTCAGATATTGAAACTAATATTGGTTTTATTTTTGACTAGATGTGCCCTGCAGTTTCACCCGTGTATTTTTACGTACGTACTTTTTATCCGCGTACGTATGAATACGTACGCGGATAAAAAGTATAAAAATTAATATAGTTTGATACACGACAACGGACATAGGAACGAATTTCATGAAATTTTTTTCAGTGGTTTAGACGTGAAGAAGATTAGACAGACACATTAAAGAGTAAGGAGCTAAGAATTCGTAAGGAAGAAATATATTTAATTTAGGAATATTTTAGAAATAGATTTTCCCATCGAGAATGAGATTATTTTAATTTCATCATATTCTTATAAGTCTCTTAAAGGAAACAACTTTTATCACCAACTTTTACCATTTCTGTCTCTCAGCATTCATAAATATAAGGCTGCAAGTAATCTCTTGAGTTTTTCTTCACTACCGAGAATACTAACTAGGGATAGTAAATCGCCTCGTTACTTCAACAATAAACTAGTTCAAAAGGCGTGGGCTGAGACCGTGGGATGTTCGGCGAAGTTGCAAATCATTACTTTAAAAGCAAACTATATTTTTAATAAAATTCATCAAGCTACTACAACCTCTGTCAATTAGGAAATGGAACACGAATTACATAAGCTGATAAGTCCCAATCCATTTGAGTTGCATTCAATTTGATTCATTACGATGCGAGCGTAATAAATTAGTGGCTTCTATCATATCGCCTGCGCGCTTTGAAAATCTCGTTGTTCATAAATCCAAATTTTACAGGAGATACAAAAATCAAATAGGGAAAATTGTTGTTAGAAGCCGACTAACAAGCTTGTTGGATTTTTGATGCCTTTTGCGTAACTATATGATTTTAAGGACATATTAAATTAGTGACGGTGAAAAGTTTACACTCTTATTAACTTTTGAAAAAACCGTCAACTCTGAGACCATCTTATTAAGTTTCTCAAACAACATGTTCCCATTAACTTCAATATATAGCTCTGCAATTATCGAATCTGAATTACACTACACACAGACATGTATTATATTATATATATAGGATATTTTCTTTTCGAAAAACAATTGAAAGGGGTTTTCATAAATTTCGAAACTTACGTAGTTTTCATAGCTCGAAAAGGGTATCAAGAGTTAGATTTTCAGCCATGCATCGTGATCCCATACGCTGCCAAACTCATTCATAAATCATAAATGCTATTACAGTGATTTCATTCGGCTTTGACTCGGTGCGCTTTGAGCTTTGATAAATACACTTAAAGTCTTCATGAAAGCGTCTATTGCATAAAGACGAATAGTCTTCCGATGCGCGCCGTCTACTGCGGTTGACTAAATAGCAAATGTGATACACATATTATGATTCTGGTGCTATTTGGAAAAACTAAGAAGAGTTTCGCAATAAATACAGTACAGGAGCCAAATATTAGCGCCCTTTCAGGGTATTTATTAATAATGTTACGCATCGCCAACGGTGAATTATGTACAACATGAATGAACATTGTAACATATAAACAATAAACGATTTCAATAAATAGTGAAAAAAAAGACCAAGGCCTTACGATCTGTAGTCAAAGATGCAATCACTAGACCAATGAGGTATTCTCACTATACAATGGTATTAGTATAGTGGTAGTTCAAGCCTCTATATCTACATCTTATTCGCTTATCGTTTAACTTAAATATCCTCTTCATTATATTATGTTGGTATATTTAACAAGCGTTTTAATCGCTAGTAAATACCTGAGTATTTTAGGATCACGCTAAATCAAATAAATGAAGGTCTTCA
The DNA here is from genome assembly GCA_001586405.1 of Phoebis sennae. Lineage (NCBI taxonomy): Eukaryota > Metazoa > Arthropoda > Insecta > Lepidoptera > Pieridae > Phoebis > Phoebis sennae. The sequence goes on along the minus strand of LQNK01000373.1, from coordinate 219,187 downwards.
CAAGAGTAATGAGATGTGCTTCTTGGTAATTAATGACAGTATATTCGCTGTCAGCCGGCTTATAATATATTGTTTTTGTTACTATTTTATAATATTCACAAAATGTTAGAGGGCTGTGGAGGGATAATCATGAAACAGCGATTTTATCGTACGTTTTTGTCTAAATTTTTAAACAATCAAAAGCTACCGTAGACTTGCTAGGTTAAGTATAATAATACGTTATTGTAATAATGAAATTAAAATAAGTTTCCACGTGACTAAAATTTAAGGCAAATCCATAAAGGCGGAGTCAAAACAAATGAATTTATTTAGGCTTACCAATTAGGTTCATTTTATAGGTAAAATGCTGCTAATATGGTTACATAGGTTCATAATGTGTGTGTAATATAAATAAGGGTATTTATATTACACACATAAATGTTAATTGCATTGAAAATAAAAGTTCACAGTCTAATAGCATTTAAATAAGATAAGGTGAAATTGATAACTATTAACGTCGCATAAATGTTGCAAAGTAAACCGTTATTCTCAAGATAATTGTAGAAGGTTGTTGAAAGAAATAACAACAAAGTTCTTTTATTTGTTCATAGTTATTAGTCTCTCAAAGAGCTATTATAATATGTCTTGCTGATAGAATTTTTCTAGGTTTACTTAAGTGCTAATCTTGATCTAGATTATAAAACTTACTGAATGTTTATTAATAATAATTTATAAGAAGGATCAGAGAGCAACGGTAGTCTGGCATTTGAAATCTCCCGAGGTTATTTTATTTAAGAAACTTATTAATCATTCAAAACTTTATACTACTTAACACTGAATATGTATATAAATGAACATTTTTATTACAGATTTTAAAACATTTAGAACATTACCAAGACTGGCTTTTAGTACTAAAAAATACTGCGGTAAACCTAAAGTTCCTAAAAATGAATGAATTATTATAGTACAATAGTCGCGCGTGACTATGGATGAAAAATGTTCGAAACGTCTGTATAAGTAATAATATATTATTATAAAATGTATTTGTATGCAATAAGGAAAATAAACGCATTAAAATAAATACCGATAAATTATTTTTAATATACATTTCCATTTTCAAGTAACTTCCACTGAAGTAGCCCCGAAAAAGATATATTTTGATAGTTCAAAACAATTCCATGGAATAACATGACCGAGTTTCAAAGGTTTAGTTTAGTAATAAGTTTTGTAGGGACGAATTTTCGCTTCGTCAAGTAGATTGTATCCGAGCAATATTAAAAATTTCATAAGAAACTAATATAAAATAACATAAAATATAGAATAGAATGATGACCAGTTAAGATTAACCAAATATAATCAATATGCTGTTTTTCAGTAGCTTTGTGGTAAGAACGGACAAATTTTGTAGATTTTATTTGTATTAACGATTTTTTTAGTTAACTATGTTAAATGTTTTTATACGAACTGTATTTATTTATACCAGTAATTTCACGACACTTACGTCCGCTAACCATCGTAAATACTTGAATTATTAGCAAGGAAGGCCTTTTATTGGGAAGGTCAAAGGATATCTTCAAGAGAGCGTAGCCTGATTTATCGTACACGAGACAGGCCGTCCCTAGCGTCTGTCAGCGACGCGGGTATTTAGGCCATCACCTTTACAACACTATGTTCTCTAGAATACGGGTTGTTATGCATTTTTAAACAGCTAAAAACCTGCAACGATTTTTTTTAATTTTCCAAGATATAAAAATTAACATTTTGCAAAATAATAGCAAAGCATCGCAAATACTAAGATTTTTAATTATATTGCTTATAATTAAAGATCTTAGTATGTGCGTTAATCAAATAAAGCAATTCAACGTTCTTTTTTCAGTAACTTTACGATACTTACATCGTAGGTACTTGAATTATTTGCAAGGAAGAACTTTTATTATCAAGATTAAAGGTCGTATAAGAGAGAAGCCGTCCCTTGTGTCTGTCAATGGCGTGGGAACTTGGGCCATCACCTTTACAAGACTACGTTTTGTAGAAAAAAGGTTACAATACATTTTTATTGTGTTAAGTGATCGTAGACTTGGTTTTCTGTTACAATACTTTACCGTCTTTGAATAAATATTAACATAGGTGGAGTAAAGGATTTGTTGTTAAGAAAGACAAGTAAAAGATCTTGAAATTAATATTCATTTAGAAAACTGTAATTTAGGGCACATACTGGATGGATCGTAAAACGTAGATAACTGTTTTCGTATTGTATGTATTAAGAATGTTAAACAACAAAAATTTTCAACTCACATAAATTTAAAATGTGCAACAGTAAACAGAGGCGGTTTTGTTTGAAATATTTATTATTTATTTTATTGGTTTTAGTTTTATTGAACCAAAACTAATTTATTCAAATATTATAAAAACATGCATTAGAGCTCTTATTCGTATTAAAGTTTGCTATGTAAGCAACCATTGCCCACCAACACCATCATAAATTTTATCATTATTAAAGCAATAATTTTAGTAAAAAATGAACTTAATGGAAATAAGATGTCTGGATAAACACCCCTACAATCGTCTGACCATCAATTTGAGAAAAGTTTGTTACCGAATTGTAACTTAATTGTGCAACTTTTCAGGGGAACTTAAAGTATATTTAAAGAGCCGTTTTTATAGAGAGAAATTGATTATTTTGATTATTTGCGTAAAAATGGAGTGGAGATCTAAAGCCACAAAGTTTGGATATTTTTGTAGATAACAATGGGTATGTGGTGAAATTATTTCGACAAAACTGTTTTTAAATCGTAATTTTTTTATGCGGCCAGAAATATAATTTTTTAGTTGATATTTGAACATGATTGTTTCCATTGTCTGTTTTAAACAAAATACAATTTCCCCTTACTATCGCGTGATATTTCGAAAGCTTTTCTATTAGTCATTAGATTGATAAGAAAATATTTTTGGAATTAGAATATGTATAATAATGTAGTTCCAATGCCCGATAGTAATTTAATTATTATGTCACTACCATAAATGTAGTTATAACGTGTGATATAAAAGGCAAACGCATTAAGGTATTTACATGTTTCGTTTTTTCCAATTATACCTTAACTGTGTTTGTCCCTTAGTATATTATTTTATTACGCAATTAAAATTCTCGTTCCGGCCTGTCACCTCATTGTTTATCGCGATTAAATAGCGCATTTTCATGTAAATGAGACCAATCAAGTAAATATTTAAAGGTACCTACAATTTTAATGTTTTTAAATACACGATTGCGACTGCAAACAGGAATTTTGGGCAGCCATTAAAAATAAAACGCTTTATCGCATTAATTAAAAAATACTTATTAAGTATAATAAAAATATTTAAGTTATCAACATTTTACGAGATTTTTTCGTTCAGAAATCGATTAATGAATAACCGATTAATTATTTTAGAAGAATTGTTCCCAGCGATTAATTTCCCCGGTGCAAGCTTGGCCCAATCGTGCAATGTTCGGTCCCCACTATTTTAACTTTTCGCTCAATAAATAGAGATGTATCTAACATACAATATCTCAGCCAGAATTAGTAATGTAAGATTTTAAAGCAAATGCAAATAAGAACATGAGTTATTACCAAATCCGCTAATAAAATATGATTCATAGTTCACTATAGAGCGGTTAGTGGACAGTAAATGCAGCTTTGACCGTGCTTTTGACATTCGTCTATTGTGATAACGCGAACAATTCCATACAGCCTTTATGTACCAGCAGCTTTGTTAGTGGACAACCTTTATTAATGATATTGTCTCATCATTTTACATTTGAATAAAGGATTAAATAGCTCCCACGAAGTCCCAGTTAATATAGACTTCAGTATTGCAAAATACAAAATTTATATTCACAGGTTTATTGCAGTTGTGTGTAAGTCTTGCGCTTTGCATACATGATAGTGTATTCCACAAAATAAACCTCATTTGAGAAAGACATCAATCTCCTTTCATTCCATTTAATTTTACGCTTCCAAAGACAGTGATCCATGGCTGAAAGGAAACGCAAACAAACAATAACCAAATTTAAAGTTCGCGTAAGGTATCTTGGTTGAAAACATCTATGAAAGTTAACGTGAAGTAAATGAAATGAACAGAGTTTTTCAATCTGACTTGACGTATGGACGTGTAGCTCATCGGTCAACGTTGCGGCGTGTCTCGTAATTTTTAATATATTTCGACTCGTGACGGTGAAATTAGATACAAATTCTTTGTAATTTATGGGAGGTTAAAACCGTTCTGATGTTGTTTTAGGTGTTTTTTATTTGATTGTCGTTAACTGCTTGTGAAAAGACTATCACTGCGATACTATTAATACATATTATGTAACTATATTAAATGATAAAATTACATTAATGTGTATTCAGCCGTAATATCTGGCAAAATGTAAATAACAAACTTTTGGAAGAATATTATAAAGAGGGAAGATTTGTTTGTGTGTTTGAATTGAATAGGCTCCGAAACTACTGGACTGATTTGGATGAAATTTTTCTGTACAAAATTGTACGTATTTTTAAACCTTATACAATTATAAGGTACAAAAATACTTAATAATATTTTGGCCCGTAAATTCTTATTTTATGAGATGGGCGGTTTATCCTAAAATTCTTATTCTAAGCGAAATTGATTTTATTAATACTCGGGAGGTAGATTTATAATTGAGCTGTTAACATTCAAGAAATACTTTATTCAATTTTGCGCTATTTACGTTTTTGCACTAATAGCTTAGCCGAGTTAAACGAAGATTGAAAATAAAGTCGTTTGAAATTTCTAAATTAGTCCTTAAGCGTGGATATGAAAGTTATGCAGTCCGTGAAACTTATTTCAATTAGAGTTTACGGAGTACCCAACTAAAAGTACTTAGCAATGTTTTGGTAAATGTTTTTGATGTACTAAAATTAAAGGTACTAAAAGAGCGGGCTGATATTTTGCAACGATATTTAGCCATACGTGCTCTACCAGCACACACCGTGCAAATCTCAAAATATTAACTTTTTAGGATATAAGTGTGGATAGATACACCCATTCGTCAGAGCACATAATTCTAATGAAGGAATTTTTAGATATTTTTTTTAAATTTTATTTGTGATAGGAAACTTACACACACTTTTTTAATGAGAACAAAATCGATTTGGTTTTACGTTAGTGTCTCAATCTCCTTACTTATTTTTAACGTCATTTTATCGAAGTTTAATCAGTATTAAACTGGTTCTTTTTCTCATTTTGTATTCGAACCATTTCGTTAACTGTTTTATTATACGGAGGGGCAAGAGCAAATATTTGTTTTTTTATTTGCGGTACATACAAAATTATATCGTTCTTAAGTGTATCAAATGATTAAATGCATAATGCACAGCGTGTAAAGGTGGATTTAAATACATTTTGTTGTTATAATATTAAGAAATGACATAAAATATTTAGTGTTCTAAGGCATTATAAAATTTAATTAAATTAAGAGAATAAATTCAAGCTATTTTTGCATTCATTCAAAGTTAAAATAATGCAGCTGTTTCAATTCGTATCAGCAATTTAACTTTTAACGCGTAAAAAAAATATAGCGAGTGTTTTGACTTCAAAATGTTTCAACGAGTTTATAAACTTTTTTCTATCCTATATTTTAACAAAAGTTGTAAAACTCGGTTACACCTATTTATGTTGTTCTTTAACTTTTCTAGCAAATTATAGTCAGTGAACAACAGACAATAAAACTTTTTTACGTCTTTGAAATGCATTCGTAACTTTTGAGTCATATTAGATATTTATTTCTTCCTGTTCGTTTATAAAATTTTAAGAAATTGTATTGAGATGATAGCCATATTGGAATAAACGTAGAAGAAAAAGAAAGGACAGTATAATATATAATCATAAAGCAAATAATAAAAAACATACAAAAGTCAGGATGCTTCAACTACTGGAATTCCATATATCGCCACATGCGCCATAGACAATGATAGACGAAACTGATTTAAAATACAGATAACGTAAAGCTCACGTAGACTAATAGAATAAGACCTAACAATGATATCGCGTGCTGTAGCGTAATCATATTGCCTCCACTCCAATATACTCACATTGCAGTCAGGTGGCAAGTAATAAAAGTTCATTGCAATTTATCTGTTTAAACGGTATCGTTGCGATATTTATACGAAACAACGTTTAGCAACGCGATGCGTCCAAATACAAACCACGTTTTTATTCATAAATCGTAACTTAAAAACGTTTAAATTTTCAAATAAATCAAATAATAATTTAATTTTAAATGAAATGATATGAAACATTTTAAAATTTGTGTTATCCATTGTAGTCAATTTTTTGCGAAAAGCGTTCGAAAAAGTAAATTGTTTATACAAATAATATGTGTCAACTAGAAATATAATGAAAAATTTTTTACAAGATTTATTTATCATCATAGTAATAATGTAAATTGCAATTTTACTCCAACATTGCTCGAATAGACTAATCCAAGCATAATTCAGTGTTTTATAACATTGAATCATCGGTCATTGCAATAAATACAAAAAAGGCGTGACAGCATTATGTAAACGGCGATCGGAAAGTAATTATTTCAGTCACGTTAGTATTTTTTGCAATGCCGTGCGAATAGCGGGCCATGCGTTCGGAATGCGATGGTTGCGCGTTCTTCGTGGGTGTACTGCGGAATAAAAATTGTCGTGTCTCAGACATGTTAACGACGTTTGACGTATGATCGATTCATCGAAATATCGTTGGAATTTAGTTACAAATCGAATGTATGTGACGAATAGCATGTGCGCACACTTTCATGTGGTAGTTTATTTTTGTATCGGATATTAAGAATAAAATAAATATGAATTTTATAGATTGTTAGACGACCAATGAGAAAATCGAACTACATTAACGGAACCCACATATTTATCATTGCAATTAAAAGTGTAAACTTAATTCATAATAATGAAAAAAAAATGTACGCATCTTAGGATAAAAATGGATGATGTTTAAATTTTAACCAAGTAATCTATATAAAAACATTTTTGCTTTTAACATTAAATTAGAATAATTTGTGACTCAAATTATTGTTTTAACTGCTTATCTACGGAATTTTTTTCCCTTATATTATAGAATATTTATACCAACCACTGATAAAACCACGTTTTAAAGCCGATTTCATACATAACAGGTCATATATTTATTGACTTCAATCGAATATTAATACCATATAATTGATACGACATTTAAATCAGTGCTACGCATAAAATTTTAATGAGAAATATAATTAAATTGACTGTCACCAACACATTCAGATTTTTATATTACCTTAATGTACTGTAAACATTCTTGTTTACGAATAGGAATGGAATTTTTGGCGTAGGTCACGTTATTTTTTGTAAAACAAAGCGTTATTTGGATTTTATTGGAAAAGTTTTTACATACTCTTATATCGCCTCACTTGATATGTGTCTGGTTTATTTTTATTTATCCCTAAAGTTGGAAGCTCTTTTAAGGATATAGAGAAAAAAATATGAATACAAATAATTTTAAAGTTGATGCAAATTCATACCAAACTCAATTAGAGAATTAGAAATGAGGAAAATATAAATTAGGGCTCAATAGGGAAAAATTTTTCTACAGCTGGTGATACACAGCATTATCTTAAATTTTTACCATCGTCGTTGTATAAACTTGCAACATATAATAATAATAACAACTCTCCTGACTGATTTCGGCTAGGGTGGCTAATCTCTACTGAGACTAGCCAGCTGCGCAGGAGATATTATAGTGCACATGTGTACGCGCAAACACAGGTGCACTCTCTATTCCCTAGCTCTCATAACCCGATGGGACGGCAGATCGACCGGCGAGATAGGATTAGGCAACATATGTATGCGTTATTTTTATAAATGTTTATGTATACTTTAATTCATGTTCTTGTGTACAATAAAGTGTTTTATTATTATTATTATATGAAGTGCTACTCAACGGTGAAAACATTATAAAAATTATTGGCTTTTCTATAAAATGCACTCGAAAATAAGTATTCATGAAGGGCCTATCTCAATTCACATGAGAATCATTGTTATTTGTCTTTAAGGATAACGGCATCCCATCCAGAAGGGAACTTACGAGTTAATCGAACATTATAAGCTAAGTGGATTAAAATGGAATTACGCAATCTGCAGGTTGCACTAATTAGCTGTCTGCTCTACACTGAGAGGCTTCTTGATGGATATTATAATGCAATGACAAATTTTGTATACAAGGACCCGCTTAAATAGTTGTTCATTAAAGTATTGTTCGAACCACCCATATATTTGTTTATTTAATGCCGTGTTACCAAAGTAGAGCGCGTAAGGAACTCGTATTGTTGCCCCTTTAAAATAAATATTTTAAAATGTATCACTATTATATATTTTATTAAATAAAGATCCCATAGAAAAAATGGCACTAGATACCAACCCACGTGTTTGGTAATTTATAATAATTGTGAAGTCTTCGAAGTCAAATATCACGAAATTGATTCGACGTGGATTGGACCTTTCTTAGCTACGTCCATTTGATATTGTTGCAAACTCACAAAAATGGCAAGATAAAATGATTGCTCAATGAAATGTTTATGTAATAAGTTCCTTTTATCATGGTTAGAAGAGAAATTGAATCTTTGTAAATAGTAATTTTACATATAACGTATTCAGAAATATTTAACTCTATCACGCTACGAAGGAATCCCCTATAAAAGCGTATTGACAAGGAATTTTACCTTTGGCAAGCCCATCAGGCATTTCTATTTTGTATTTGTTCTTCGTAGCATAGTTACGTGTTGCTAATTGAGCGTAGGTCGATCCATCTACATAAATATATAGTCTCGGGATTTTATACTTCAAGAAGATTTAAATTAGAGCTTATATATAGCATTTAACAATGTAATTGATACAGTTTTATATCAGTAAAATATCTATACTAAATTTGTTAGTAAATCATTTTTAAATTTAATTGATCAATTAATAAAATACGTACACAGGTCTTATTTTATTCAATGTCAACGCTCTTCGTTATATGATAATAATTTTATATGATATACGTAGTAAGTACATTCACTCTAATTCCATTGAAGGCACGGTTCGGTGCAAATCATTGTTCCAGTAAGAATTTGTTATATACCTTGTTACAATTAATTATCTCTGTTTATTTAACATTGAAACTGATATTTTTGAGGCAGAACAGTAGCATTTCTATATTCATCCTATGAATATGTTTTGAAGGCTTCAATAATTGGAAAGGGATCCCTAAAATACAGATAGACGGACATAAATAAAATTATCATATTTTTATTTTTTCCGCTTCTTTAAGGTTGGAAAATAAACAGTAAAAATGTCGTACGAAGTATTAATGTAATCACAATATTTATGGATATTAATAAAATATGCAATTTATGCCATACACCCATGTCAACATTATAATTTTAATAAGATTACACTTTGTATTTGAAAGCTCGCCGATATATTTTATGAATGAATTTTATATAAAGTTTGAACATGATCGATTAAACTTTATAACCTATTGATTTTATAAGAACTTAAAAATAATTAATGTAACTCTTATTTCTCGGTTAATTAATTGAGAAACAATAGAGAAAGCGTAGATCACTTAAAAGTCGCTTTTAACAAACGTTAATCTCAAATTAACTTCTGAAGTTTGTTCA
>LQNK01000373.1:153782-209402 GCA_001586405.1 Phoebis sennae | reverse complement strand
GACCGTCAATCATCTATATTTTGTTTTGATATCTGTGACCGAATGATATTGAGTAATGGCCCAATCCTTGTCGGACGTTTTCGCCTGACTACCCTTTACTTCGTTACCGAGCTAGAATACTGCTTCATATTTGGGACTGTCATAATTATGGAACGCTCAACACAAGCTACAATGCTTTTCATTGGTATATCAACATAATATTTTGGTTCTTACAAAAATATGTTGATATACCAATGAATTCTTTTCAATAAAACTTTTCCGACACATAATTGTTCTAATGCAAAATTTCTTGATATTGGTGCTTCTTTTAAGCTCTCAAGGGGAACAAATAGGTCAATGGCATGGAGTTGCAGTACAGGTTGTGTTGTATTCACAATCGATATACTTTTTCTTTCAGACCCATATTATCTGACATGTAATCACACAATATACCGCAATTAGTTGTCTCAACCTTAAAAAATAATGCATATCTCAATCAGTTTGAAAAGAGCAACTACTCGAGTTTCTTGACGCTTCTTTTTGGTAGACACTGCCTTCCTAATTTATGGTAAATTAAAAAAATGCAAATGACGTTTCAAAGGGCACACTTGAAAAAATAAATGATTTGAACTTGATAAAAATAACCAGATAAAAAACATCCAAAAACAAACAATTTCTTTTAAAAATTATCTTTTACTGCAATCTCTTAACGGACTCGATTCAAGAAGCTCACTCTGCTAATAATACGGATACTAAACACTAATGCTCATTGCTATTTAACTTCCTAGGTCTTTGAAGTAGGTAAGCTTCGTGACATACATTTGAACCATAATCGTACGTTAGCTCTGAAGCATGCTATATTCGGCTCTTTAACATACCTGTACTTCGCAGATAGCGAAATTCTTAGCGAACAACTCGAAAATGCTGTCTTGCATGTCAATGCAGACATAAATAAATACAAATAACACGATTCAAAGGCACTTCAAAGAAGCCTAATTCAACAAAATAAATATTTGCTATTGAAAATATCCTTTTTGCTTGGAAAATATAAATTTCTTATACTAATTATCTATTTATTTCAAGTTTTAGTTTTTTATATGACTTTCGCCACTTACTTTAAGCTTATGTATTCTTTGCATGGAATAAATCGTTTTCGGTGATAAGTGCACCTTTTTTCGTCTATTAAATATGTATATCTGTACTGTTCAGTTAAAATGAACATTTTGCATATAACAGTTTTAATGTGCATAAAAAAGTGGTCGCATACCGATTTCTATACACATTCGCTAGAAAATCTTACTCAAACTCAAGACAACTTAATAATCAACATTGAGTATTACAATGTGAAAAAAAGATCTTATTTTAGCGTGTCAATAAAAACCTATAATTTCTGTAAGGAAATGAACAAGGTTCAATCTACGAATACATGTTCAAATGAATGTAGTAGGTAGATTATTTTATATGAAAAGCATCTGTTAGTCCTCTAGCATAAATTTCTTGAAATCTCTCTTTTGAAGAGCGCAACCTGTGGGCGTTTAAAGCCCGTGGGTTGTAAAGTAGCAAACACGTAGAAAATAAACCTTCAACTTAAATCAATATCCGATAAAACTATACTACAATACGTATTCCGTTCGTGTCCCTACCAATTTAGTTTTATGTTCGCGCCTATGGATTAAATTTCAAAGCTTTAAGCGTAATACAGCAGGACAAATTGTTTGTGAAATGGCCGGGGAATGCATCGCTCTTTTTCAATTTGAATATCATCGAAGTTTCTTGTAATCGAATGTTTGTATTAGGCACCCCTGTGGGTTCAGTAAAATACGTCTATATAGGCTGTCACACGGCGAATTTGTGATTTAAAATAATGTATTCTATCAGCAGGGGACGTAATGCAAAGAAGCTATCGGTTCCAAATTGTATGGTATTAAACGGTTGTTTGTATAAATGCAAAATATTGCCACAGATAATATAATACTATACTATATTGCCTTTTTATTAAACGTTATTTGTAGTATTTGCATTTCTAATTGTATTCAATCGATTATTTCCATGGATTCGTAGGATCCACCATGAAAGACAAGATTGACCCTTGTCATCTCCCTCAGATGTGGCTAACCTAGCTGCTTTCACTCTCCTTTTACCATGATAGGCAAAAGTATGCCTGGTTTTGATTATTCCGTGATAACATAAAGATAAGGAGTCATACATTTATCTAAGGTGCATTTACTTTTACCTACAAACATTTTTAGACGATCGGCATTTCAGATGGTTTCTCGATATTTTAGAACTCTGATCATTTTAAGAACACATGCCTTCACGACATTTTTACTAGTATTGTCACAAATTTTCAATCACTATCTCATTATAGCTGCCGTTTTCAATATTCTATCTTTCCCTTGATTTGCTTACTAAAGTCAGACAAATCTATCAATTTGCACTTACCTTGATTTTCATTGATCCTACCGAGGAATAACCTTTGCTATGCCTTTTGTCTATTTAATGTCATATAATCTGAGATATCAATTTATCCATAATCTTCAAAACATTATTGAAAATGGTCGTAAGATTGACAAATAATTAGTGACAATTCTTCTAAATATTGTAATACAAATATTTGTATAAAGTTGCGTATACTTTAAATGTTGCAAGCTGGCACGAAGCCTAGTAATTAACTTTATGGGCGGCCGAACAGATAAAAGAGAACGTGTGTACCAATTTTTTCCTAACAGATGGAAAATTATAGAAACAGTTAGAGAATGTTTCCAATGAGTCTTAATTACGACGTTTTTATCTGGATACGTATAACGAGGTGAAATATAATGAAGTAAAAGGCTCCTTCAATGCTCATTACAAAACACTACGTATTTGTCATAAATGTAGTTAAATGAAATATCATAATGTCACTTTGTATGGGAGGGAGCGCAAATATTGAATAACATTGTGAAATTGTTAATTAGTTTAAATGTGTTCTCACAGCTATAAACTGAAGAGAAAATCGAAGTGATTTCAGGTGGCCAGTGCTGAATTTAGCTTTTAAACAAGATATTTGTGAGATTTTACTTAATATTATTTGCTATAATAATGAAAAGATTCTGTAAATTAACATCCACAATCAAAGGATTGATGAAACTAGAACTTCGGTCGAGACTCGAGAACGATTATAGTTTTTTACTCCTACTTCTGAAAGCGAGCATGTAGTTTTCAATGGTTGAACAATAATAACATGCATTAATGGCTACGTTATTACATAGGATAATTCAAAAATAATACGTATTAATAGTCGCCTTTCCCCTTTTCAAATCTATAATAACCTCAACTGTAGCATGGTAAATTCGGAAGTTAGAAACTTAACCAGTTGTTTAATTGGAAAAGTCGAAGTAATGTTTGCGCTTGGTTGATGTTGGGTCAGTTTTTAATTGAATCAAAGAGTTAATGCTATGTGGGTAAGGACAATTGCAGTGACGTAGATAGAGGGCCATGTCACAATCATTAGATATTACTAATATTGTAAATGTATAAGTTTACATGTTTGTGTAACACTATAACACTGCGGCTACTAAATGAATTCTAATAGTATATTTGTATTTCGGTAGTAAACTTATATATAATTAATTTTGAATGAATTTATGAGTAAGTATTATCTAGTGCAGTATTTTTATAAGTATCAACCTTGCATCATCAGTGATAATTTGGTAAATTACTTTAATGCAGGGGTTCCCAATCTTTTCAATTCGCGACGCACTCAGTTATATGTTTTGATTAATGGTATAGATAATCAGGACGCATATATGGAGGGAGGGAAAGCAATGCAGTCCTCGCGACGCCCCTCTATACTTTAACGACGCACCAGGGCATCGCGTCGCCCAGGTTGGGAACCTCTGCTGTAATCTATGAAAGTTTGAATAATAAATTGTATACAACATCTCTCTCAATAAACACCTCTTCACAATTGGTGTCACTGACAGCCCCATCTGCAGAGCCTCCTTGGAGGCCGAAAAAACAGCTGCCCACGTCATAATCGAATGCCCGGGGGTAGCTAAATACTGAGCGAAATGCCTGGGCTANNTATTTTCAATGTTTTCTTTTAATGTTAAAATTTTAATAATAACGTATTAATTTCGAAGAAAAATCTATGCAAGCATAAATTTTATGTAAACACAGGCAAATTTTGTTTTTTGAAACTTTAGAAAAAATTATGTGTACCCGGGTAGAATTATAAAATGAACGAATGATTTATAATAAGTAAATTGTATTTAACATCCTCCCAACAAGATAATATGTATTTTGGTGCTGTAATATCCTTATTTACTACTCATGATTAATAATCCTTATACATATTTGATAACTTACCACAGGTATATTTTAAATTTTAGGTTAGCTCTTTTAATAAATTTAAGTTGTATGCGTGGTAAATTTATAAATTTATTAATGAAATTTGTTGAATCATAAGTAAACAATATGAATCCGGTCATCACAAACCAGGTCTTGCGTAAAATATTTAATTTCAAAATTATATCAAACTCGGTTAGATAAACAAAAATAACCATTAAATTATGCTTTACGATGACACGTTACATTATTATCTGAAAAATGTTCCCAATGAAGTTCACAGGAAGCACCGATAAACAATACATTTTGGAAACATTAAATTTTATAGCATCGTAATTTCGTTTTGAGTTCGATTTGTTTGGGAAAATTAAGTTACATGTACGATTTACGACATTGACGTCAGATCCTAAAATATTTTACATTTGAAATGTATTGGCAGTATAACCTGTGACATCTTGTGTCACCAGGAATGACAGATTTTTATATTGCCAAACATTGTTTAATATTTTTACGCTTGCATTTGGTTAAAATATAATCGTCTTAACCCTGGCTATGCACATATTGCCTTATAATAAGGGATGCCTCCCAAAAGAGGGACATCTCGATTCTTCTCTCAAAAGATCAGTTATAACTTTTGCCGGCTGTGTCCTTTCATATTTTTCTATTTAGAATATTAAGGATTATTACTGAAGTTATAATATCTTTCTATTTTAATATCGCATATTTATGCGTATCGCATAAACATGCGATATTGCATTCATATTAAAACTATTCAATACTTTGTTTGTATTACAACACATTCGGGCACGATCAAATACTAGTTTCAGAGAGGTATCCAATTGTATAAAATAACTATTATTAATGTTAGGACAGCAAAATCGTAATTAAAGAGTATTTAACCATAGTTACGCATGAAATATATAGCAAGAAAGATTCTTCAAACAACCAACCCATTGGCATGAATCTCAATTTATGAAAATTATTAATGAAGGCATAACAAGGAGAGAGGCTCGCAATGGACAATGATGTTATCAGTTAATTATTGCACAGAGTTGGTTCCACGTTGCAAATATCGGAAGTGATTGCTCGATATTCGGAGTGACAGAGGCTAGGGAGCTATTTATGTGACGTCACAAGTGAGGGACAATAAGATCAAAGGCAATGGACAAAAATGAGAAATTTTCTCAATGAGCAATAATGTTATCAGTAATTATTGCACACACGAGTTGATGCAACGTTGGAAATAGCGGAATAATGAAATTGGAGTAGTGACGTCACAAGTTTTCACTAGGCTAAGACTAAACCAACCCATCGACATATGATTAATTTATAATGGTTATAAATGAAGGCATAGCAAGAACAAAAGCTCCTCTCAATGGACAATAATGTTATCAGTTAATTGTTGCACACACGAGTTGATGCAACGTTGCAAATAGCGGAAGTGATTGCTCTATATTGGGAGTGACGGAGGCTAGGGAGTAATTTATGTGACGTCACTAGTTTTCACTGTGCGAAGGCCTTCTAAAGCCAATCTCTGCATTGGTTGCTAAGGCTAGATCCAATGCAGTGCAATGAAGGCTAAAGGGACATTAATATTTAGTTAATTTAGTAAGTAAACTTAGGCGTCTTTATAGGAATTTTGGATTAGAATCTCGTTTACCTCCTTTTTAGCCAACCTCGATAGAAAATATACACCATTGATCATCTTTACTGATAAATTAAGTTAAGCGTCCACAGGTTAGTACGCCTCGGATTCATTATTTATATAGAAAACCCGTTCCGTACGATGTAGATAAGTACGCACTTGTGTATCTTTCTATACAAAAAATATTACGATTATTTACTGAATGTAACAATATATATTAGTAGTTAAAGGCGAAACGAAACACAAAATGGTTTGGTATTGTTTTTCCTCTGTTTCTCAACCGATTTCCTTTTTCTTGTTTTCAGTGAGAACATTTTAAAGAGCGTAGCACAGATTAAGTTTCGCTGAAGTAATACTTACAGACAAAATGAAATTGCGGTAAGAATTCGATCACTGGCGATTTTTATTTTTTTTAATCACTATACATACTTGTATCACAAATAAACATTAAGACATCAACAATTTATAAAAAGGACACTTGTAACTTCCTTCTAAAATATATTAGTATGTAAAAATATCATAAATAGTTAATTATGACTTAATGTATATATTAAAATAACTTCAAGACTTATTTAGAACCAAACATGCAGTTTTATATTCGGTATATTGACAGCGAGCAAACAATATCTACAATATGACAGAAATCTACAATATGACAGAAAAACATATATTATATGTTACTTTTATTCAGTGCTTATATTACGCTGTAACTGTACCTTGGGATAGATAATTACTATTATAAAAGCTAGTAGCATTGTAAAATCTTGAAGACAAAGTCGCTGTCGCTTGTATTCAATGGTACACCACATTACTGAATACTGAAGCATGGACGGTTGATTTTAATAGATGTTATCAGCAGGCTTCCACAATATTGTGGGCAACTACTTAATATGGTAATTCACCCATGAATAATTGAAAATGAACCCTTTTCAATTAAAATAATGTACCTTCGTAAAACCTATATGTATTCGTTGTATGTCGTTAGGCATTCTGAAAAGATTTTATGGTAATAAATCGAGAACAAAAGACTTGGAAAGTATTCTTACAGATAATATGAAATAAGTTTGAACATTGGAAGTTAGGCATGGAACAGTTTTATGCGGGTCTAATTCACTGGGATAAAATCTTTATGTTCTTTCTATCAGCTGTGACAATCATTTGCGCCTTAAGAATTTTCATAGTTTGCTCCAAAAGGAAAGAAGACAAAAATTTATAAATAGATGTGTATTTATTACAGTCTTAATAACCACGGGGAATTGACATTTTAGTAAAGGCAAATTTAATTTCCAACACAATTGTAAAATCAACATTTAAGTATGCATGGAAATGCCTTTAAAATTTATATCATGCCAACGTTTCTGTATAAATTTTACAAGATGTAGAGCATATTGTGCACTTAAATGTCTCGGAACAACAATTATTTACCTAGCATTACTAGTTTATATCAATATAAAAGTTTATTATAGTAGTTGATACATTGTAGTACAATAAATATTCTAACGTGCTACCTGTATTTTATATAAATAATGCGCAACGAATATTACTTTGTTCCTTAAATAACTAATATCCTTCAATTTATTAGTATCTCAGATGCAAAAGTTTTTTCACTGTCCCTTCTGTTAAACCACGTCAAAACGTGCTTTATTAGCCAATATTTTGTGGTCGAAAGTAATATCTATTAAAATTGCAACTTTATGGGCAACTTCATATAAAATTGACTTTTAAAAGCTAGAAAGTAATATATTTCAGGCGGTGTCTGGACATATCAAGATCGCTCATAGCATCTTTTCAATTTTTCTTGAATAATTCAACAATAGTCGCTGGATTTTCGACTTTATGACTAATATGACGTGGCTTGTTAGACGAAATTGACACTTTCCTATTACAATGAAGTAAAATGAATTGTTTTAGAAAATGATTTTTCTATATGACTCTTGGGAGGAATTATTTGCGTTTGACGAGTGAATAATAATGTGCGACTGACGTTACAAAGATCTATTGCCAATCAACATACCTAATATTATTTTTTTTATCTATCTTGATACTGTTTTTCTTTCAAAATATTATTTGAAACAATTAATATTCCTCAGAACTTATTTATTATTAAGATTAGATCATAACAAAGAGATTCTGTTACAACCAATTTCTTTCTAAAGAATTAATGGTGTGTTAAGTATAAATATCATATTTTCCTCTTACATTTTAATTAGGACTTTAGTAATAACGTGCTTATCTAAAATAATCATTTTCCATTATATTGTGCGGTGGATTTATTTTCAATTTGATCGTAAATTTAACGACGATTAAAGTGAATCGACGCGTCTCGAAAACTTAAATCACAATTTTATGGTTTTTAAAACGTCTTTGGGATAGACGCCATGTTTATTGTCAATTATTGGCTTCTTTATTATACTATACTCACATATGCAAAGATTTATCTAGTCGATGCTATCTTATTATTAACTTCATATGGTAACTAAAAGTATAGTTTAAATAAAAATTCTCAAAATTACATGATGAAAATATTCACAAAAACATCGGTCAAATTTATTAAAATTCCTTCAAGCAGACGTACTCAGAGAATGTGATTAAATGTTTCAATAAAGTGGACAACGAGCATAAAACGGAGTAAAGCAAACAAAAAGTTTTGTCGTCGAAAGGCCAGACGATGTTTGTTAAATGTCTTTTAACGTATAAGGTTTAAAGGTGCATGCAAACTGAGACACTCGAACGAATGTCGAAAGAAAAACAACGTCAAATTAAAACGTTTTCCAATATCCTCAACTTTTGTAGAGTAAGAAATATTTTAGGATTAATTACGTTTTATTTCGTACATCATTTGAACGTAGATTTTCTTTAGGATAATTTGTAACAATTGTTCTGTGTTAGCAAGAGCAATACGAATTAATAAACAAAAATATAGATCTGCCTTCTGTACCTTCTGTGCCCTTATATTATAATCCTGTAATAAAATTTCCGCAAAATATCCCATATAAAAATTGGGACTTGTTACGATTTCGTTATTTGCATAAATAGATAAATTCACTCAAATTGAATCTCAAACTTCTATTTTAGATTTTGAATGATTTCGAGAAGTTATATACACAAGCATTATTTATATATGAGAGTGAGTTACCTCAGAGTTTGTTACAACAAGATGTCCAGGTTCATTTTTACAATTGCAATATGAACTATCCTTTGTGGTGTGTCAAAGGTTTAAAACACCCATTGAAGTCAAAGCAAATGTATTTAACAAAGATCGACTGCAGATCTAATATTTGTTTTAATGAACAAATAATTTTTCAAATCACTAAAGAGGCTAGACATTATTAGTGAAAAGCTTTCATCATAATTATTTAAAAACCGGCCAAGTGCAAGTCAGACTCGCGCAGGATTCTGTATCATATCTTTCCTTGATTTTTTTTTACTATCTCTTGTTTTAGATGTAATGTAAATTTAATTTTTGAAAATTTCAGCGCTCTAGCTATCATGGTTTATAAGATACAGCTTGGTCCCAGTCAGACATACAGACAACGAAGGTTAAAACCACCTATCTTTTCCTAAAAGGTAAAACAGTTTTTACGAATCTAGAATTATATTTTTAGTGTCAGAATCTGTTTATATTAAAAAGTAGTCTAAACATGTCTCTGAAAGCGATAGCTTTATGCAGATAAAATGGCGGGAATTTTTGTGGTGATATTTTTAAGTAAAGAAATCTGTTTTCCAATAATACATTCCCATGAAAAAGACAGATGTTTAATAAAAATACACTTCGGTGGGACCATTTTAGACGTCAATAAATAAACACATTTTATGCCTGAACAATTTATTTCCTTTTTATGAAGTAGACGGCTCTCCTTATTAGAAAAATATTCGAAAGCGAACGATTTGGTTTTTACACTTTTTATATGTTTTTCGGCAATATCCGCGTTAATTTTTGAACATACCATTTTAATTCTTTACTGTGCGATTTGAAATACCTACTATTTGTGTAAAATTTAATCAATATGAAAAAAAACATAACTCAGTTTGAAAATATGTGGGTGTTATCTCACTAGGCAAACCTGTACAATATAGACAGGTAGGACACAAAACAAGATAATAATTATTTTATTATAGAGCGATTATCCTTGTCCAGTTGAGGCAATTAAAACTTTTTGGTTTTTTTAAGAATTAATTTAAAAATAATACCTAGTACACATAAATATTAATGGTCGACATATGAGGGAAAATTGCGACTTCGAAATAAATATTACTACGAATAATGGCAACAAAATCGGTATACATTTCTTTATATCAAAATAATTCTTTATTTTCCTCAACGTTGAAAGCCATTATATTATCTTATTCTTAAAACGGGGGCCAAATATATTTGTGTTATTTTTATTAAATGGAAGCATTAAACTATTTTCAGAAGCGAAAAAAAGAAAAAAGGAATTAATTTTAATTCCAAAAGACGTAATGCTACATTTTTTGTACCGATTTGATTTGAGTTACGATGGCAGAGGTTTTGAAAAAGAAATACAAAGTCAATGAATGATAGAAATATATGTAGTTGCGAAGTGTATATTTTTTAATGCTATGTGACAAAGACGATCCGCAGAAGCATGCATCGTCTATATACTTTAATAAACCACTGTAATTTACTTTACAGTACAAATCTATGATTCTGAAGCAGTGACTTCAGATCGCAGACTATTGGAATAAGTGTGTCGTCTGCGGAAAACCCGATCTAAATATAATCCATGGATTATTTCGGACGCGGCGTGTCGCGGCGCGTTTCAGCCCAAACCTAAACACATAACCGTTCTTTGTCTACGTTTATTACGTTTTTAATCGTAAATTCGGTAATTATAATGGTCTAATTAAGACTTCAACCGTAGTGCAGTGAATTCCGTAATGGGGATAATTGTTACTGTGTTGTTGTTGTTTACATGTTCGAGACTTGTGCGTACAGATCCACCCGTTATTGGTAAGTTAGTAGCTGTTATTATTTAAATAAATCCTTTTTTATATCGTTCACTTACTTAAACATATACAAAGTTTAATTTTTGTTGCTTTTCCTGGGGGTAACAGAAAACATAAAGAAGGACAATGTTATGGGATATAGATAATGTGTCGTATATATCTATAGAAGTAAACAGAGTGATGTTATGTTCACTGTTTTGTGAATTTATTTAATCATTTCTTTTTTGTTGTGTAAAAGTGGCGCGGCAATTCCTAACCTAAAATTGGGTCTGAATTGTCCTTACTATAAAAACAATTTTACGCTCGGATGAAAACTTATATAAGTTTTGAAAAGAAGCTTTATCAATTTTGATAAATTATAATAATTATTAAGAGATTGATGTGCCAAAATTACGCGGTTAATAATTTCCGCGTTTATGAGCTTCATATATTTTCATGTATTTACATTGATGAACGCTAATATGCTATTGTACAAATATTTTTCTTTATTGGCCTCAACATTTAGTAAATGCTGTATAAACGTATACTAACAACTACTATTATTAATTTCAGGTGGCATTTTTTACTACGACGATGACGACTCAAAGATAGCATTAGAAGTGAGTGCGGAAAAATTCAATTTTACAGCATCGATAATAGAAGTGTCCAGGCGGGGAGCGATCCTCGAGATAAGCGAGAACGTGTGTAAACTTGCGCAGGTAACGCTTAAAGTATAAAATATATGGAAAGCTGTGATGGGATTGTGGTATGGCCGATGTATAGCTTCTATTTTTTGGCGGTGCAGGTGCAGGTGATATGTAAGCTAAAGCTTGGTTTGGTTGCTTGCTTTTCTACGTTTTTTATATTAAAATGTAAAGATTAAATTGTTCTGTAGAGAGTGATTGTAGTTTTATATGAGATAATCCCATGAATCTACGTAAAAGCGAAATGCTTAAATCACCTTTTTTAAGTTTAAAATAACGTGAAGTGTTTCACAGAATTGTTCGCTTTTCAACTATACAGTTTGCAGTACACTTCCGTTTTCCAGCAAAAAGCTGTCACAATTTACTTGTATACTTTCTTTTAAAATCAACAAAGGTAACATAAAAGGTAATTGCCTCCAGGAAGGTGTAATTGGCTTCATAGATGGCACGGGCGGGCGCGCGACAGAACACGCTCAAGCGATATGTGACGGCCTGGAACTACCCCTCATAGTACTACAACATAATGATCTTTATACGAGGAATTGGTCGCTTATCAATTTGTACCCTAGCCCTCTTGCTTTTAATATGGTAAGTAGTTTATATGATTGTACTCTTAAGCTACGTGATTACAAGGCGGTATCTCACGCACCGTATTCTTTCTTAAAAAAATTCTTTCGCAAAGCCGCACTTATTTGATATTATATACGAAGACTATTACGATCTCTCAATTACGATGCGTTGGATGCATGGGATATCGATATGTGCACGCCTAACATTAATGTCATTTTGATAACGATGGTCATTCTTAACTGAAACTACCGACAAGACAATAGTGCAATGTATATTCATATTATAAAGCACTATAGGCAATCATAGGAACTTGCACTAAACTTCCTTTTGCATTTCTTATATCATTCCCAGAACGGTAGCTAAAATTGTGATAAAAAGAGCCGAATAACATTTATTTGACCCCACACGGGATTGGAACTCGACGATGGCGATCTGTAGTCAAAGATATAAGGACTAGATCAACATGTCAGTCGCAAAGGTAGTTAAGTAGATAGCATAAAGACACCTAGCGTAGGCTTGTTTATTTTTTTATTCATTCCCAAAAGTAGGCCGCTTGTCTGGGCTAATTCGATTTGAATGGACAAGCTCTGCATATCTTTCAGTCTACGCAAACGAAACGAGGGAATTGAAAAAAATATTTAATTTTTATAATAATGCTAATGATCCTCAGGATGTTCTAATATTTATAAGAAATAATTTAGGTATGGAAAACTTTTCATTATTAACATAAACATTCAGGATTATCTAAGGTTTCAAAAATAATAATAAAATTCGTTCCTGTCATAAAATGCCAAAGCATAACTATGCTTTTATCGATTTGATTGTTTTTTTAAGGTGGTACAAGAATTAATACAAATAAACAACTGGCACAATTTCACGATATTGTACGAGAGAGGCCACAGTATGATAAAAGTGCAGGATTTGTTAAAACTTAGCAATCCCATAGAGCTGGATGCAGTCTCCGTGCGGGAGCTTAGAGGCGACAATTACCGGTAACTTTATTCATTGGAACGACCTCTGAGATTACATTGCAGGCGTAAAGAAAAATTAAAGCGGTTTAACGTTCATATCAAAAGGATTTTAAAACTAATGAATGCATATTAATTAAATGTAATTGTTACTGTTATATGTCCATGTTATTTTTATGTTGACTTAAGCAAACTTAAACGTTAAACTTAAGCAAATATTTGTACAATATTATAACATCAGTCAAAATTCTGAAACGACGAAATTTTTTATTTTTGACAACTTTGTTATTTTCCTGGATTTATTTGAACAAAATTGTGTATTTAAAAATATAAGACAAGTATAACAAGGATGTAATATGTAACATCACATACATTTGCGTGACTTTAAGTTTCGTGTAACATATTAAACTAACATACTATTGCATTTAAGGGAAGTTCTGATAAACGCAAAGCACAGTGGCTATACAAACTTCGTGGTTGATTGTTCGTCCAACAAATTGGAGCAAGTGTTGCGTCAAGCCCAGCAAGTTGGCTTGATGGCGGATGGGCATTCGTACATTTTTCTATCACCTGATCTCTTCTCTTTAGACCTGACAAGGTATAGATATGGAGGTGTCAATATGACCGGTAAGCTTATAGATAATATAATATTATTAATGAATATTCTTAGGGCTCCATTTTTCCTATCCATTATTTTAAGTAACAATATGCTAAATATTTCTATTCTTATATTATATTTATTCTATTCGAAAATGAGCCACTAATATTGTTCCAATAAAACTTCTAAAAGGACCTAAGTGTGAATGTTAACCTCATCTTTTGAACCCTTGGCGTGGATTTTAAGTCTTGAATTTGTAAATGACAGAGATGCAAAGTAATTTTATTTGAATTTTTTCCACGTTGCACAAATGACTTTCTCATATTTACATGTAGATTTAATTTTCCGTTCCTAAAGTGACGAATCATGTCAAAGTCTCACGTTATTTTCTAGCTGACTATCCGAGCATCCACAGACGCATTCAATCAAACTAAGTCTGCATCCAAGTCGATGTGTATGAAAATTTTCGAGCAAATGTATTCTTCGTTCAATGTTTTGTTCATACGACTTGCAGGTTTCCGTCTAATAGATTTAGGTGACGTTCTGCTTTACAACTACACAGCTTTGTTTAATGAAGCGTCGGGTTATGCGATGGAATCGGAGAACATTAAAACGAAGATTGTGTTAATTCATGATGCTGTAATGGTTTTCGCTAATGCCCTTTCAAAGGTCCGCTACCTGAGGCAGAGTGAGATAGAAGTGGCGAGTCTGAATTGCGAGTCGTATCAGTCCTGGGTGTACGGATCGACGTTGATTGATTTTATGAAGACGGTAATATTGTGGTTTTGAATTCTATGTAATCAACTGATCATGCGTATTCCATTTGTTAAATATTGTATTCTTTGTAGGATAAGATTGATGGCTTAACGAGATCGCTGATTTTTGACGGTTTTGGGCAAAGGACTAATGTGTTCTTTGATATCGTGGAATTGACACCGGCAGGAAATCAAACGGTGAGTATTGCGAGAATCTCGTATTGTTTGTCGAATTTCTGATGTCTCCAAGTTACTAATTAACAAGATAAAATCATTTTCTATGATTTCAGATCGGAAAATGGGAAAACAATAAATTAAAAATTTCAAGAGCATTCATCTCGAATGCTGAAATTGCGGAAGAGACCATAATGAGAAATAAAACATTTAAAGTATTGATTTCTACTGTAAGTACGGTCTTTACTATTATCAGTATTTTTGTGACATTCTTTTACCAATAAAAAATTAATAATTTTTGTTGGCAGACCCCACCTTATGGTTATGTGAAGGAATCATCACAGCAACTGGAAGGCAATGATCGTTACGAAGGATTTACAATAGATTTAATCGACAAAATCGCTGAAATATTAGGTTTCAGTTATGAGTTTGAAGTGGATTCCGACTACGGAAGCTTCAATCAAGATACTAAAAAATGGAGTGGGATGGTTTTAAAACTTAGAGAAGAGGTCAGTAATTTTTTATATAACTTCATAACTATTGATCCGCAGCTTTATAAACTTTATTAAGAATGGCAATTTTCTTGATTTTAAATGATAATGTTTCTTAAGTATTATAGCCGTGTTAAATGTTAAACCGGGTCTGTAATATTTGGTCTTATGTTTGTATCGTTGTTTTTTTTTACGGAATTTTGATGGACTTATTGTTTTATTTTGATTGGATATATTGTTTCAGAAAGCAGACTTCGCAATTTGTGATTTCACAATAACAGCAGAGAGGCAGAGTGGCATAGATTTTTCTACACCATTCATGTCCCTAGGTATTGGTATATTATACAAGGAACCCAGTAAACAACCTCCTGAGATGTTCTCTTTTATGGCCGTCTTCTCTAAAGAGGTAGGATACAGATAATAATAGTTTTATTTATAAGATTCGTAGGCGTAACCGCGAAAAACCTAACCATCATTTTAAAAATGCTAACCTAAAATCACCTTCTGGTGTAAAGCTTATTTTTTGCTCTCGTTTTACAAGCTTCTATTTAGTTCCAGTTCAGTTCGTAAATTCGGAATTGTATTCCGAATTTCGAGTCTCTTTTCCATCCTTTTTTTAAATATCATCCTTGTTTTAAAAAAGTTATATTGAACGCAAAATTTTCATTTCTACAACATTTTTTTAATATAATCATTTGTGTTATTTTCCTACTGTTTTTTAAACTTATAGGTATGGTATTACATGGTGTTGGTGCAATCAGCGTTAGGTTTTATAATGATATTCGTGGGAAGGATCTCTCACAAGGAGTGGCAGAACCCTGTACCGTGTATTGAACAGCCTGAGGAGCTTAGCAACCAATTCAGTCTTGCGAACTCTGTGTGGCTCATCATTGGGTCTGTCATGCAGCAAGGTTCTGAAATTGCTCCGATGTAAGTTTACAGTTTGACCACTTAATTGACTACTTTTTTTCAGCTCTATATATGTATCTTACATTTTCAATATATTGAGGAACAAATAAAAGTTGTATTTTCTGTTTATACGCAAGTTTGTCGAAAGCCATAACCGTAGCCGATCGAATTTTGGGCAGAGGCAGAAGGTACAGAAATTAGTATCGTGAAAACGAACTAATACAATAGATAATGAGATAAATCTATTCTATATGCTTTAAATACCATAGAAATTGATGGAATTGAAGATATACATTACTGCCCGGTTTAAGAAGTTAAATCACCCTACTGCCCATTTCCTATAAAAATAAAACCAGTCGTTTCACTAACAGTAGAATATTCAAACTCGTATCTAAAATAAACGTAGCGTTAAAATAAGTACCAAAACCTATTTCCAATTATTAAAAACGATTCGTATCTGTTATACTATGACGTTCCATCGTTTATAGGACCAGGCCCAAATAGCTACACAATTAGAACTCGATAAAAGGTTTCTCAAGTTTTGCACACACATACACCATTCACTGATACGATATATGGGGCTGCATGGGAACAGTTTAAGTTCAAATATCATCCGTTTGAGAAATGGAGGCACATACATCACATTGATTTCTGTACCTTCTTCTGTACTTTTTTGTGCAAAAAGCATTGCCAACTTTTATTCCTCGTATTATATGTTACTCAGAATTACTCTTGATCGAAACTCTATGATTGGTAGCCTGAACAAAATACGTTAGCAGTTAAAGAGAATTTAATTTACTCGAATTTTGTAGCAGCAACAGTAAATTCTCTTTAGTGAATTATTCATCTTTTTAATATTATATTAGAAAGTCCTATGGACCGCTTTGTTACGTGACTTGAACGTTGCAATAATTCACGCGGAATTTTAAGATTTTATATCTAACCTTGAATGCTCCTTTTAATATTTTTTCGAAAAAATTCATGTCTTTATTTTTAAACTGGAAAACACATTGAAGTGTGAACCAACCACAAAAATAAATTAATAATTTCTACGAAGTTTAAGCAGTCTTTGCACCGTATTCCATGTATTCGAGATAATTTCCTCTATGCGAGAGCGATCTTGTGGGATTCCCATCTTCAATAAATTCCTTTTGAGGGGCTATCGTAACACACTTCCAACTTTTTTGTATAAATAGGACTATCCAAAAGCGTATATATACTTAACAAATAAAAACCATGATCATAAATATAAGGCCAAATGCAAATATATGTATATTTTTTTTAACATTTTGAGTATTTTTAACCTCGGATGCAAAAAGAGGGCTATAAGTTTGACATATCTATTTGTCTGTCTATCTATAGCTCCTCAAGTTTTTTTTATTAGGTTGAACCGTTTCAAAGTTGTGGATGGTGGTAGCGAGAACGTTTGGAGTGCTTTTTAATTTAAAATTAATGCCATTTCAAATAATTCATGCATTATTTCAGTGCATTAGCACCTCGTATCATCACCAGTGCCTGGTGGTTCTTCACGATGGTGATAGTTGCATCTTACGTCGGTACACTTGTGGCGTTCTTAACGGTTGAAAAAAATGTCCTGCCATTCCAAACCGTGGGAGAATTGTTTGAACATAAATCCATTGCGTACGGGGCCAAGAGTAAGGGATCAACGAAACAGTTTTTTAAGGTATACTTAGAGTATATACTTATAAAAAGAACCTTTTTCTTGGAAATAATCATATTAAATACGGAACTGGTTTTCAGGATTCCACAAATCCCATTTATCAAAAAATGTACCAGAAGATGTATTCAAAGGAGTGGATGGTCCACGACAACGATGTTGGAGTAGAATTGTTAGTATAGCTTCTGTTGTTAATTCCTCTTCTATATAAATTAATGGATATTCTTATTAATAACTATCTAATCCACGAGGCTTCACTCCCGTAGCTTAATTTTATATAGACAGCCTATGTTACTCGTATGTAGCTTTCGAATGGTGAAAGAATTTTTAAAATCGGTCCAGTAGTTTTTGAGCCTATTCATCACAACCAAACAAACAAACAAGATCTTCCTCTATTTTTTACGACACTTTTAATGTTTTAACAAATATCAAATATCATTTCAAAAGAAATATTGATATTTAAACAATTTCTTATATTCTGATAAGAACAATAAATAATAAATAATACTATTTTTAAAACAACCTTATAACTTTATCTAGGGTAGAAAAGACAAACTATGCGCTTTTCATGGAATCTACATCAATTGAATATACTATTGAAAGGCATTGTGACTTGCTACAAGTGGGGGGTCTGCTCGATTCCAAAAGCTATGGGATTGGTATGAAAAAAGGTACAATTTATATATCTTATTAGTATAAAAGCTCATTATTTTTTTCTGTTTATTTTCTTTTTAATGAAACAAAAAAATAAATGAATTTAAATGATTATATTCATTTAATTTCATTTAAGATAATAAACATATTGAGCGTGGTTTTTCAAGTCATTTGTAAACTTTTTGTATTTGAATTAAATTTCATATTTTATACTATACACTCTGTATATTAATTCTTGGTGCTTATCTTGTAATTCTCCTTAAATCTTTTAGGTTCGCCATATAGATTCTTTATAAATGATGCTCTTATAAAATTAAAAGAAACAGGTGAGATTCAAAAGCTGAAGGATCTTTGGTGGAAAGAAAAACGAGGAGGAGGGAAATGTGGGGTACGTTTTAAACTTTTGTAGTATTGCTTTTTGAGTTCGAATGGTCTTAATATAACATTGATCTTATATTTATACTAGCGACCCGCCCCGGCTTCGCACGGGTTTAATGGATGATATTATACATAAAAACCTTCCTCATGAGTTACTCTATCTATTAAAAAAAACCGCATCAAAATCCGTTGCGTAGTTTTAAAGATTTGAGCGTTCATAGGGACATACAACATGACACATGACAGAAAAAGCGACTTTGTTTTATACTATGTAGTGATTAAAACATATAATAGCATTAAGCATTAAAACTAAATTAGTGCACGACGTTTGTTTTCTGCGCACGTAGCGACGTGTTAGAATACGTGTGTCGCCACCCCATTATTTCTCTACCTACGGGGGTATCGTGGGTGCCGACAGAAGAGTAGGAAAGAAATTTTATTTTTGAAATCTATTCAAAGTCAGTATAAAATCTTGTTAAATTGAAATTATGTAAAATCGATTTCGATCGATTGATTTATCAAAATAATGTACAAATTTTTATATATAACGTTCACAGTTTTTCTGTAGTGTATTTAGTATCAGCATTGCACCCGTGCGACCCGGGGCGGGTCGCCAATTAGTAATAATTGATTCTATTGTCTATATTTAAGCTTATCACACTATTTTATTATTACCCTTACTTCTAGAAATCTGTTCCTAAAATTCCGGAACATTCTATTCTGATATACGTATAGCCTTATAAAAATACTTCGCGAGCTCTTATTACAAAATAGGATTTACATCCTAGAATCAGGTTACTCGTGACATAAACTAATGCTGGCTGTATAGAGCCTATCTTCGATACTGATTGGAGGTATTGTCGCAGAATTTACACCAGAGAGGTTATTACAGAGTTAGCTCGTTGAAGTGGTTTATTCAGATTATAGTATCATATTTTCTTCGCTATCTTACGTGACTAAGGCTTATATGTCTAGCTCTTGCATTTTTTATGAATATAAAATATTTAATAGTACTTTGAATTTCACAGTTTATTAACAATTTTTATGTTTCTTTTTATTAGGGAATAATTTATATGCAATGTAATTTTTCAAACTTTGTATTATATATAATTTACTTACTTACTCCTTTGGCTCCCTGCGATCCAAAGTGAGTCCTGGCTTCCGACACACGAGTCCTCAATTCTTTTATATCATTTTAGTCATAGTATTCCTAGTAATTCATTAAAAATATTGACTGCTTATTTAAAAAAAAACATAATTTTTCGTGACTTCATCGGTAATTTGTTTAATTCAGCATGTCATTATTAGTTAATCAGAATCTTTAGGAACACTAACTTAACTAACCATGTGAAACCACATATCTTTTTACTCCTTTCTTCTCTCCATTTCCCACGTTTTCCCTGCATACCATTAGTAATAGAAACCGCCTGTCAGCGCGGATGTAAGCGAGTTACACGACAAGTTTGATTGCAACGTAATTACACCGCCGCTAATACAATCCCATATTCGTGCATGTCACACGTCCGGTCTACTGTTATGCTAATTGTGAGTAATTGGCCGCCACACATGTAAAGTGATATGTATTAGAATTTTGATTCGAATGCAGGTTTTTTAGCGAGACTGTTACGTTTTATGGTACTAACTTTCGTAACATTTTATCGTAAATACGTATACATGTAGAATGTGGGATGATTCTCGGATTGTTTAGATATATTAATGGACCTGAGACCTCATGGACTTGAGACCTCATCGAATAGGAACCTGTACATTAGTACAGGTTCAATTGTTCAATATATCTACTATCTGTAAAAACGTATGCTTGATTACTGCCCAGAACAGACTATTAATTAACCCATAAATAGATTGTGAATAACGATAATTAAATTTCATTAAGCTATTGTAAGTTGTTAAAAATTGTTTTAAATTTAACAATATTACAGAAAAAACAAGACCAGGAGCAGAAGCAATTAGGGATGAAAAATATGCTTGGGGCGTTCGTCGTTCTTGGAGTTGGATGCTGCATCGGCTTGTTAATATCTACGCTAGATATGCTTTGGGGAGTGTTCAAGCGATCTGTCAAATATAATGTAAGTAGTCTTTCGAAGTACAGGAATATTTCAGCAGTTAATCTTAGTTGCATACAATAACAGTCGGGATGGGATTGTTGACAAAAAAGAAGCAGTAAAATGTCCTTATTTCACGTTAATTTTCTTTAAGAGTGAGAGAGATTTTTGCCGATGTGAGTTTTGGTCAATTTATACAAAGGCCAAACTGACTCTCACTGTTCACAATTATATGTAATGAATATAAAACAATAATAAAATAATGATTTCAGACAACGTTCAAATACGAACTGATAGAAGAGTTAAAATTCGCGCTCAAATTCAGCGGAGACATAAAGCCCGTGAAACGACCTCCAAAAGCGATCGGCAGTTCTGAGGCACTGGCTGAAGAAGGTAAAGACGAGGTGCGGTCACTCAGGTCTATAAAATCTGGCCGGTCCACTGATACGCATAGGACTCACCACTCGCATAGCTCCAGACATTCCTCTGGTGGTCTTAGTGTCGCGTTTGCTAGGCGACGAGAGTATTCTTAGTATGTTAGTATGCAAGAATTATATCAGGGGTTCCCAGTCTATTTTAATACGCAACGCACTTACGAGTTCAGTTTCGTGTGCCCTAGTGTCAAAGGGGGGTGAGTTCTAGTTTTAAATAGGATTAAGGCGAAGCAATGAAGTCCCCGCGACGCCCCTCTATACTTATGCGACGCACCAGGGCGTCGTGACATAAAGTTTGGGAACCTCTGATATAGATTATAATAGGTACGAGACGATGTTAATTGTTGTGATGGAAGTTATTTGTTTTGTATGAAATAAAGTATAACGTTATTCATAATTTCATTCATCTTTCAAACAAACATTCCCATGCCCTCTTATTCTTTAAAATACAAGAATGCAAACATTGATGAATCGTGACGTACGATCGTGATACGATCGTGATGTGTGTGTTAATTAAGAAAATTTTACATAAAATTTATACATTTGTTACATAAACATTCGTTGAAATAATTGGTAATTTATGTGCCCACACTAATGTACGACATAAACCATTATACTAAATGAAAGTGTATAAAATATGTGACCTTTGAAATAATTACTTTCTTTTCAGCGCCATACAGGCTCAAAGATTTATTAACTTCTTTTGTTTTACGATAAAAGTATTCCATGGCGCGAAAACATAATATTTTAGCTCAATTATTATATAAGATAAAATATTTTCAGACTTTTTTCTTCTCTTACTTAAGTGATACATGTGACCTTAATATATTTTTTTAACAAAACTTATCAAAGCTTTTTAAATAATGTATCAAATTACTAGAGATGACGGCCCAAACCGGTCTATTTTAAATAAATATTGAAGTTAAAGTAAATACAATTAATAGTTAGACGAAGTGTTACACACTTGTAAAAACCTTATTCTCACACTGTCTCAAAATCCTGTAATCGCAGGGTACTTAATTTTAGGGTCAAAGGTCAAAAATAGATTTTATTGCAAATATTTAGTTTCTAAGGGTTTTATGCTATTTTAAATATCAAAAAATACATTTTATACAACTTTTGTATAAACATTTTTTATATGAATAATATGAGTAAAATTAAGAAGCTAATAAAGTTTCTTCAATACCTACTGAACATGCGTGGCGAGTTATAGATAAATCTAAGAGTTAATCTTGACTGAAATAAACTGCGTTTTTCTACAAGTCTAGAGATCTGCATAGTTCTGAATGATATATCTCGGCCATTATTTTAGTGGCGGCCGCAAAATGACACCGACCCCAGTGACCACGATCTTTCACGGAGTATCCATTAGCTGGACAAATTGCATGGAATATTTTGTCGTAGTTTTATAAAAATAATATCCAGTTTGTAATTGATGCTTGTTTACGAAAGCATAATATTGAATATTTTGACTTAGTATTTTTAAGTATGTTTTTTTGCAGATTGGTAAGATTTTATTTATTTTAATAATAGCTGTGCTCGTTGAAGGATTTCCGGGATAAAATCTATCCTTTCTCGCGATTCAAACAAATTCTGACCAAAATTTCATCTAAATCGGTTCAGCGATTCAGTCGTCAAATTCTTTATACACTGGGAAGTAAAAATCATGGCCTCTGAAAGAGATAGTATATGTTTCGCATTATAAGAAATAACCTTTGTTTTGTGTAAGGAAACATTGAAAATGCAATATTGCAATGCATTTAAATTTTACACAAACGTCTTTTTGTCACCCTTGAAAGTCATGTCCCACAACACGAACAGAAAATGTCGAGACGCTGTCTATTTGACAGTTTCGTGCAAAGACTGATTGTATTCTTTAGATTGTGGTAATATTATGTTTTATAGGCAGTGCAGTTATTTCAAGTTAATAAGCATTCATTCTTTTGAGCAGTTCATTCTTAGCGATAATACTAATGCAGATATTATGGATTTACATAAGCACTATTGATTTTTCACTCGTTTGTTCCACTTAGCTGTTCCAGAAACAGGACATTTCAACGCATCTGACCTCTTCAATCACAGTAACTTCATTAGGACTGTCTTGACGAAGGATTCTTTGGCGGGAACGATTCGCAATTTCTCAAACAGAGATCTTATTTGGAAGTGGGTCAAATGTCGAAATTACTTAGATGTTGCTACAGATTCAACACATACATTATTCACATTTTTTTCTTGAATTACAATAGGTGATAGCAATATTTTAAGAATATTTTAGATAGATGATACATCTATAATAATATAAAAATAAAGAGTTGACTACTGTGTGATTTAACTGTGTGGCGTCAGGTTAGAATACATGTGTCTCCACCCCATTTCTACCTGTAGGTGTCGTAAGAGGCGACGAGGGTAATTCTGCTGCATAACATCATCAGCAATAGAAGTGGGAGCCGAGCGTTGCACGATTGGGCCAACCTCCACCGGTGAAATTACTACTACCCAAGCAGAAGATCGGCGTGAAACAGTATCGCACTGTGTTTCATACGGGGAGCGGTATCCCCATCCTATTCCTCTTTAAAAAATATAGTTACATTCTTGGGTAGCTTTCCTGACTCAATTTTGCACCATAAGGTTTGTATATGTGTATAAATAAATACGCACGCTTAAATAATATGATTTATTTAAAAATATTTTAGACTTTATTTAAGTCCTCCCTCTGTGTTGATTGCTACGTTAGAATTAAGTTAACATGAACACAATAAAGTGTAAATAAATAAATAAATATAATCTATAACTAGATTCGTGCGCAATTGACTACTTATAATTTGTATAATATGTCTACTTTATTAGATTTAATTGTTTCACATTGCTTTGTCGCCTGCTATGCGAAGTATGTCGTGAATGGCTAGACCTCTCAGACCGAGGACTGGTAGCTCGATCAGCATCTTCTTCCTTCACGGACCCTAAAATAATAAACAAGCTTAATAATAAATAAATAATGTTCCTGGACATTACACACTACGCGCTCTAGTCCCAAACTAAGCAAGCTTACTAGATAACTGATACACATTTTGTAAATATATATATACCGTAGATAAATAAACACCCAGACAATAGAAAATTACAACGTTCATCCTATCATAATTTTCTTCTCGTGGGGATCGAATCCAAACCCTCAGGGGCAATAGACCAGAACCAGCCGAGTTGCCAAAGAGATGGACATACATACATACGTTAGAAAAACATTACTATACTTCTGTTTCTATCTAGTACAGTTACACCACTACCCCTTCAAAGATTCCTGTGTTGTGGAATAGGATCCATCAATAATACATAAGTTAGAACAAACAAAAGAAAAAAGAGAGTATGGTAATGAAGGAGTTGAATGCATAAAGTTTGTGTGAGTATGTGTACCTTCGTCTTCCAAAATGTTCTCTTTCTTGGAACCCTTGGACCCACTGCCGGTTGACTCTCTATGTCGCACCGGCTTTGTATCACCACTGAAGCTAAATATGAACTTTAGTTCTGCCATCAACTCGTTCTTAAACGATACCTGTAATTCATTGAATATACACTAAGATTATTGTTTAAACATGTAATTATTATTTGCGACGATTACTACCATAATTGATATTTTGTTTATATGGATAAATTTTTAATGTAGTTGAAATATTCACATACTTGATGGCAAACATTACAAGGTCAAAGGAGGAAAATCTTGAACTATATTTTGTTTTAAGTTTGATGATAGCTTTGAATTTCTAATGGAAAATTAGTTGTTCATTGAAGGATATATACTGACGTAATCGTGAGAAGTAATATTTCAATGTATTTGATTGATTGTTAGAAGGGTTGAGAGTAATACCTTTTCTCTGCGAGCGATCATCCATACATCGACAGTCATTTCAAAGAAAGCGCAGATGACAGCCAAAGCCGAGCCTGCCACGAGCACGATGAACACTCCACCCACGTTCGCCAGCACCAACGGTTGAGCTTCTCCGGAACCCGCATCGTCATCCTACAGGAAATCATGATTTCTTACATATTTATTAGTAACTTGGGGACATTTAAAGAACGAACGAAAGAACCCATTCTAAAAGTCAGGCAACACATTCTCGAAACCTTTGACGTGTTTTTGAAGCTTTTGAAGCGTTTATGGGCGGCGGTGATCACTTAACACCTCGTCGCCAGCTAATTTGCTCGCTCTTATAAAAACATAAAATTTAATGAGGATGGATAATTTTTGGGCTATTCATGTTCACAATAGTATATATAATATTTTGTTAAGGAGCTATTCTTATGACGTATATTACGTTGTTTCTTTAAGAAAAAAATACTTACATTAAATATAAATTGTTTGTAGTCAACTGAGTCTAACAATCATTATAATATTTTGCAATGTATATGCCAAAACACTAAATCTATGGAAGTTCTTATAACATTCTGTTTGTTATTTTGTGTTCACTAATAGCTAGTTTAAATTAAATATGATAGAAGATAACTTACAGAACAAGCGCCTCCTCCGCGTTTTTCCTTCCACCATTTATCCTTCATTCTCGTAATTTTGCCTTGTTCTTGTAACTGTAAAATGGACTCGCTCATTGGCTGTCTGTACGGTGAATCTACAACATAAAGCTTTATTACAAATACGAATATCGGAACATTTTGTTACCTTATTTTATTAAATAAGGCGTTATTACGCAAACGCAAAATACAACAAGAAATATTTAAATCAAACTTTTATTGAAAAATAAGGCTTTCAACTAAAACAAATAATACGATGTAAGTCAAATTAAATTGCAAGATTTTATTGCATAGCTAACTGAAATTATATAGAAGCTTATAAAAATATTAATTCAACTATAAGTCGATCAATGAATGTTGGAGACTAATACTCACTTTTTTTCATAGCAATACCATATCCTTTACTATCCAATAGCCCGCCAACCTGTGCTACGTCACAATTTCTTTCTACCATATATTCAATGGAAGTAGATTCCATTAAAAAAGCATAATCTTCTTTATCGGACTTTACTCTAAAACACAAGCGTTTTATTTAGACGGAGATCATCTCGACTTTAAATCAATGAAATTATGCAAGCTACGTACCGTTCTAATCCTATGTCATTCGTTTGCGTCATCAATTCTGGATGTGTATCCATGTATTGATACATTTTTTGGTACAATAAATTATCGGATTCCTATTATAAAACCAAAATTATACCAATTAAACCATAATTATATTAGTAGCATAGGAGAATCTGTTAATGTAAAATTTTAGGTTTTGCACTTTTAATTACAGGTAAAACAACAAAATATATTATGACTGAGGAACTTCTATTAAATGTGTAATTTTACAAAACTCCTTAATCACACGAATATAATACATTCGATGCAGTAAAATATAATTTTAACACATCCCACACTTTAATAAGGAATGCGAGTAACAGTTTCAAGAAAACTTTGTTTAAAAGGTCTTTCACCTATGGCTATCTTAAATATATACCTTAAAGAAACCAAAAGTTGCTCCACCCCGTTTAGCACCATACGTCATGCCATAAGGGTTGCTAGCTAAATCAGTCACACTCTTAATGGCGCAAAATTTCGACTCCACGGTCAAGAAAGCAGCTAAATTGGCCGTGTATGATGAAACCATGATCAGAGTAAAAAACCACCATAGACTTCCAGCCATCCTAGTGGATATAGCACTAGAATATAAAAAGTATTGTATTATAATGATTTACGTAAGCAAAGAAGAAACAGGCTCATGAACACAATATTTATTGAAAAAATACATTACATCGGTGCTATTTCGGATCCCTGAGTCAGTACACTTCCCAGTGTAAACCAAAAAGAATTAGCTAGCGTCCACTGATTATCCAAAGTTTCAGGCTCAGCGATACACGGATAGGGATTTTGCCATTCTTCTGGTGCAAATCTTCCAAGTATAAAAAGCAGCACTGATACCCCTACATAAGCACCAGCTAACCATCCCCAAACCTAAAAACCAAAAAATAATCACAAATGGCTAAATGCTAGAACATATTTATAATGACTCATTCTTACCTCATAAGAAAATGGTGAAATGAAGGAGAAGAGATCGGGCGGTTGTTTAGAAGGTTTTTTATACAAAATAGTTATTCCTAAGTTCATGAAAGGACTCGTGAAATCGACCACTTTTTGACGAGCGGCTGTTATTGTTAAGTCAGTTATTGCAAAGTCGGCTCTCTGAAAGTCAAAACGTTTTTATAAAAATAATACGTAACATATTTAAAAATTTATGAATAACAATTTACCGTATTATTTAAGGTAAAGGTCGAGCAAATACAATGTTTTACAGGAAAAAATAAATAATATTTACACCATCCATTATTTTCTCCATCATACCAGTCCATTTTTTTAATTTTTGGTCATATGAACCATAAACGCCATCCTCTTGAATTTCAAATGTATAATTAAATTCGTTCATTTTAGCCAATTCTTCAATTATTTCTATACCAAAACCTTCGTATCGATCATTCCCTTCTAATTTCATAGTCGATTCTTTAAGCATTCCGTATGGGGCACTCTGTTGAGAAATAAAAATAGTACAACTATTTCAATCCATTACTATTATCTAAATGTTTCGGCTTGTTGTCCAGCGGTTAGACTTACCAAGGCAGTAAGTACGAGAAAATGTTTGCCTTTCATGGACTCCGACCCTTCATGCTCTACAGCTGGTATGATTTTCCTCATTTCCGTAAAACCATCTTCCATACTCCAAGTACCAATCTAAAAGGGAGAAAAAAATTATTATTGCCAATACAAATCACCGCATGAACAAAAACATAAAGCAATAAAACATATTTAAAATATGTTACTTGATTACCTTTTCAAAACCATGAGGCATAACTTCAAGAACATCAACTTCAAAATCTGAGCGGAAACCATCTTCGTCAAATTTAATAGTTCCAGTTAGGCCATCTAATTCCATCTGTTAGATATTATAAAACGTTTTATTGTTAATCTTCTCTTATGAAAAAATATATAGAATTAAAGTTTTTTTTTCACACTATTCCCACATTGATTAATAATCTTTATTTTATTTACAACCGCCTTCAAAAATCATACTTCAAAATTAATCAACTCAAACATTTTAACTTACTGTCCTTATATAATTTACAACACTTGATCCAAAATTCCAAGATTCACTAGCATCACAAGTCACATTGCCTCCCTCTTCTAAGCCCATAGCTTTAATAGCTGAAGTATATAATATAACTGCATCGTAAACAAGAGCCAAGTTTAGATTAAGAACATCAATGGCCGTTTCTATTTGATTTTCAGAGAGTTCCTTTACTTTGTCATTTATTGCAGTTGTAAAGCTTTGAATGTCGTCTAAGTCCGGATCGAAGAATCGAACACCTGCATACATATTCATAATATAATGATGACTAACTAAAAAATTATCAAATACGCTTTACTCTACTGTAAATAAGTAATTTTCTTTGCTGATAAATCTATCGGATTGGTGTATCCATTCAATATCTTATGAACTATATCTTGTAACATATACTTTAAAAATAATAATGTTGAATGTACCTGTGATATTAGAACCACCATGCTTGTATGGGTCAATATTTATTGTTTGAAAATCAGGATTCATTATTATATAACTGTGTTCGTCTGACATAATTCCAACTTGTTGTGCTTGTTCAAGGAAGTCTGGTAAAGTATCCCTGCTACAGCAGATCAAATAATTTACTGAACCCGACGCTTTTATAGTTTTTAATTGCGATCTAAAACAAATAGAAGTCATCAATATTCAATTTACAATTTTAGATGATATTTATGCCCTTCTACTTAAGAAACAAACTTAAAATATTAATTTTAATTACCTTACAATAAATGCATATATACATATATATTTATACACTACAATAAAATCACACAGCATATTATGTTAATAATGGATTATTTAGGAATTTAATAATATCAGAAATTTTCAAATCACCAATCAAATTCTTCCTCTTTAATATCTTTGATTATCGCGAACGATTTTTTTCATACGTACCTAAAATCACCACCATCGGGTAGTTGAACCACGGTTATTGTAATATGTTCCCCTGCATCCAAATCTTCGATATTAAGAATATTATCCACAAACGGTAAAAGTTCGGCGCCTTCATAAACTATCGTGAAATCTTTCCAACCCTTCATTTCTATAATGTCTGCAAAAACCTGAAAAAGTATTAAAAGTTCGACAAAAACTGCCTTATGGCATTCGATATAAATTATATTTGACGTACCTGTGAATACGCCATGTGATTGGGGTATAAATTTACTGCAGACCAATTTCTATTCTGCGACGTCATTGGCTCGGTGATTATTTGTGGAATTTCGAGATAATCGGCAATTACTTGAACGTGTTGCAGAGCTGCTTTATTTGTAGGTCCAAAAACTCCAAGGACATTACTCTATAAACATATAACATTTTTTATCATCGATTCAATAAGCAGCAACTTTTTTAAAAATGACAAAAAGTTTTATAATCCGGTCAAATTAGACTAAAAATTTAGAAAAATTTAATTTAATTCACAACAATTACTTAATTTCCCAATAAAATAAATCCACAACAAGCTAGATATTTTAGTACAATTCTTCAAGACTATTTAAAACAAAACCTGAAAGTGCCCCGATAATCCTGTGTATGAAAAAAATTTTAATCAAGGTCAAATGTCAAAAAAACGAGTTTCTTTGGATTTTAGCTAAACGGTAGGTAAGTTTTGTCATCATATTGGTACATTATATATAGTTCGAATGGATTAAGACCTAATACAACTTCAAATCAAGCGCAGTATTTAATACATTAGGATATCAAGAAAACTTACTTCCAAGAGTGTGCATATTGCATCTTCTGCCTCTATCAAGTCGCCTGGTGGAGTTTTTATAACGCTCGCCAAAAACGGATTTTCTTCATTTTTTGAGGCATCTGCAATGCCTAGCTCAAAGGCAGCCTCCAACAAAAAACCTACATCGTCGAAAATTGCCCCTACAATACAAGCAATAGGGTTATATTATGAAGAAGCACTATGAAACACCCACGTAATTAGAATGACAATTACACAAACAAATTAATTAAAAACAAAAACACAATTATGTATTAACATAAATCCTGACTATTACCTATAGTTCTGTCACATCTTACATTATTAACCAAAGATAGAATAGCAAGAAGCACACAAAATTTCATTTATTGCTAGATAAACGTGACTGTGAAATCGTAAAGGGTCGGCTTGCATAAGACAAGAACGTACTAATTTGATTCGATTCATAGCCGAGAAATGCAACTGCATTATTTTTGGATCCAGTATTGTGCAGTTGGTCATAATTATGTCGCATCTGTGACTGGTTGGCGCATACTGCCTGTGTCGGCGGTTTGAAATAGCAAAACCGCATTTCATTAGTCCCACTCGAGCTTTCATAGCTATATAATTGCTCAAATTAAATTTTAACCCGACACTCTCGGTAATTCTCATTTCGTGGGATCGTGTAAATGTTTTAACACCTGTCGTAAATTATCTTTATAAATGCCCTACGCGTTTATAAAGATAATTGTTGTATGACGCTTCATTAAAAATATTATGTTCCCATGAAATAAAACACGCTACCTAATAAATTAAACGTGTCCCATATTTTTTGGACGAGGTTAAGATAAAATGGCATATTACGCAAAGATCACATTATTAACACCATAATAAAAATAGAAAGCAATCTTAAGTAGGTGCAATATTTTATTAATATTATTATTTTAGTAATATCAAACCAGCGCCATCTCATGTATCCCTTGCAAACTAAAAGAAAATTCGACGGGTGAAACTGAATTGTGAAAAGCACCCATAGCTAGTTGGTAATATTTGACTTCATGCCATTCTTCTAGATGACGCTCTAAACTAAATTGATGTAAAAATGTATATTAAAATTAAAACTAATAAAATAACATTTTGTTTCAAACATAATCGTTATAATTAGGTATATCAACTAGCTAGAAAATAATAACTTTATAATAAGCTAATAATTATTTTATAGGAGTTTGGAAAACTTTGAAATGAAAAACTACATGTCCTTGTAATTAAAATAAATTTGATTTAAGACATGTGCATGCTTATAAATGCTCATGTTTAAAACTATTCTGCTATATCTCAACATTCAAAATTGACAACTATAGAGGAACAATTTCTTTTTACTTGTTATTAATGGCACTAAATATCCAAGAAATTGTTGGTTCTCGAAATTAATCAGTAACAAATAACAATCCATTATACACATTTCCTCGTAACAAGTGTCAATTGACATGGGCTATAATAAAAAAGGTATGTAAACTACTACTATATACTATCTATTTTACATTATTATAAACCTGACGTGTTTTCATATGATTTAAAATAATGTTTGATAAACCGCGTTTAAAATCCTTTAAAAAGTATTTTATCACTTATTTTTGAATGCGCAAAACTTCAAAATTTATGAGCTATTAAATAATTAAATAACATTTTGCCAAATAGATGTTTAATTATTTTACATATTCTGTACATTAACTTTTGAGTTACAATAAATTGATAAACATTATGTTTTAGACTATAGATTTATATTATAGATTTCAGAATATTATACAATTATACTAGGCACGTCCTGCGGATTCACTCGCGCTTGCATTTATTTATTATTTATTGATAATAAACCTTTCTTATTAGAGTTAATTAAGGATTCCGATGGCAAAATATTTGTTTTAATTAGTCCTGTACTTTCAGAAACTATAAAACAAATAAACAAACAAATCAATTAAATCTTACCTCTTTTTAGTATTATTATTAGTTTCATCACTATAACTTCTGTATTTGGGTTATCAAAAAGATAAAATCTTAAAAAATTACATATAGTTCAACAGAAATACTTTGTCAACTTAAGACTTTATTTAACGTGCTCATTTTCTTCAACCGTAATTACGAATCCTTAATTAAATTTCAAATAGGTATCGTCGTGCCAAAATTTTCTAATAACCGTTACTTTGAGACAATTAAAATAATATCTACACTTTAATCTGTTCTTCGCTACTTTTAAAATTTTAGAGAAGTTATACACTTAACCTGTTTTAAAGAATTTTTTTGTATAGAAAGGGATTATTATATTAAAGCTTTATAGTGTCATATATGTAGTTCTTTGACGTGTAGTGTCTTATAAGGCTGATTTAAAGTAGGCGTCCAGTCGTTATAGTACAAATCGGATTCTTCTACACAAATATTATAAGAGGATAACTTTTTTTGGTTATTTGGTTGTAATAAATAGGCTCAAAAACTACAGGACCGATTTTAAAAACTCTTTCACCATTCGAAAGCTACATTATCCAAGATATATAACATTATTCTCTTAAAGAATATTACGATACTTACCTAATAACAAATATAATGTGGAAGCCTAACATAACTATTATCTGAAAATGTTTTTTAAAAAAGTACTAACATGTAATTTCCTACTTAAGTGTAGAAAATTACATGTTAGTACTGTTTCAAATTCAGTATATTTCAAAGACAAAAAATATTCCTGTGTGTATTTAACAACAAACAAAAATAATATTAACGTTAACCAATAATTAACATTTTGTTTACATTGATTTTATATTGTGCAATACTACACGAATTCATTTTATATTGAACTAGCTTTCCGCCCGCGGCTTCGCCCGCGTGGACTACAAAATTCTGTACTTTGTGGATTTTCGAAGTAGAGGTATGACATTTTTTTATGATTTAGAAACGTAAGTTTGTAAAAATATATCTCTATAAGGTTTAAGTTCGAAGTATATCCTACATTAAATATAACAAAAGTGTCACTGTTCAGTTTTATATAATTCTAATAATTGTATTTAATTTTTTTGCAAAATATTGACATTTTGGAAATCTGTCGTGTACTCTCAGGATAAAAGAGTTGATGTTTCTATGGATTTAACACATATTTGCTTATGGACGCAAATAATATCTTCTGCATGTTGGTTAGTCTTTGTTGTGATTAGCCGCCATGATCGTAATCTACTTTCGGGATCAAGAGAAGGCTTTCTTAATTATCTTTATCAATAAAAAGTGCTTAAAAACCACTTAAAATAATAAATTTAATGTACCTACGCGCATTGATAATAATGTGTTTTGATGGATCACTTTGAACCCTCATATATTTTTTATTTGTTAACCGATTTGAATGAAATAAATACCAAAACCTCCGGGGGGCTAGCCGTAATACATAATCGAAAACCGTATTTAAATCGGTTAAGCCGTTTTGAAGTTCACTGCGTACAAACGCCCGACAAACAGACAAACAGACAAACAGACAAACTGACAAACAGACAAAAATTCTAAAAATCATTGTTTTGAGTTTAGAATGATAAATGAAACATGAAACACTAATTTTTTCTTGAAAATATTAAATGTACAGACACGGCTAATCTACGATTTTATTATATGTATAGATAATGTAGTGCTGATAAATCAAAGCGGAAAATAATATAGAATACAGGACATG
Organism: Phoebis sennae; assembly: GCA_001586405.1. Taxonomy (NCBI): domain Eukaryota; kingdom Metazoa; phylum Arthropoda; class Insecta; order Lepidoptera; family Pieridae; genus Phoebis; species Phoebis sennae. The sequence continues at coordinate 175,580 of LQNK01000373.1, read as the reverse complement.
TGTTACCGCAGTTTACATACGAATTCCTTTGGGTCGATCGCTTGGAACAAAATATATCAGATGTTTTACATACATTCTTTTGGAAGGGGTGGGTCCCCGGTGGCTTTAAACTACAGACTATGCTGGATTTTGATATAGATCTTTACGATCTGTATAAACTGATATTGAACATTTACAATGAAATTTAATAAACTTCAAACTTTAAACGTCTTTTTTTCATCCAATTAGGCCATTAGAGGCACTTTTGATTGGTCATACATTTTGTTACTACCGATTCGGAGGGTCGCTTCGAAAAGAACAGGAAAAGTAAAAACGTACTTTAATATTACGAATGTATATTTCCTTGGTCCAAATAAATGTTCTTAATTAAAAATCACACTAAAAGTTCTTAATATAAAGGGAGGAACATGCAAGTCACACGAAATTTAATTATCGCCGCAGGCCATTAACTTGCTTAACATAAAAGGAGGGGATGAGGAATAATAACTCAAAGATAATTTAAATACATTATGAAACATTCATGTCCAAATTAGCACGATCTTTAGCGGGTGTCTCCCTTCTTCATTTATGATATCGATCGTGTAAACAACTGCTAATTAAATGTTTATTACTACTAGTTGTTTCGTACGGCTTCTCTCCTGTACCATAATATGTAGCCTATAGTCTTCCTCGATTAATGGTATATCTAACACAAAAAAAATTCAAATCGGACCAACTATTCCTGAGATTAACGAGTTCAAACACACGAGCTCTTACGTATATACTCGTATTTTATATATAATATTATACTCGTACTTATAGATGGTAAAACTTACGAACAACAATAAAACATTGCAGATAGAAAACAACTTGTAAGAATTCAAATTAAAGCTCAAATCCATAAATAAAACAGCGTAAAAAGATAGATTTCGACTAAACACCTAATTCCTTATTCATTGTAATCCTGCCCCGAGATCCACGATTTATTTTTGATCCAACTTCATCCATCGTTAATGTAACACAATGCCAGCAAGACGGATTTTTGATACTTGATATAATTTAATTCGAGCTCATTTTTAAGGTTGATGACGAATGTCAAAATAGCCACGCAAATAATCAAAATATTTATCTGCGTTTGCGTACTTAAAAACAGTTTTATTGATTCATTTGTAAGGGCCTCAGAGATTTTATCGATTGTAAATACATAATAGCTTCTATATGTATAATAAAACAGTGCTTTGAATACTTGGACGCTTTACGTAAGAAAATCACTGTAAAATATGCTTTCAACTTTATTGATATTCAATTCAATATCTAAACTGAAATTTATAGTTTGTAGCATCGATATTTGTAAAAAGAATCAGAAGGAATAAAATAGCAGTCGTTTTTTCATATTGATAGCACTAATATACGCAGATGGAGTTACACAAAGCTCTCTCATTGTGTGAGAATTCAGAAAATATTAAGCTAAATCCGTGCAGAATGCAGTATTCACGTTTTTATCGTTTGTATAATGCATGCCTTATATATTATTTAGTAACTATTATCCTATATGTGTCTTTGTGTGTATGTTAAATTACTAACGATTTCAAAGATTCGTTATTAAAAAGCTGCATATTCACTGAGTGACATAGGCTATATTAAAGGCTAAATAACGTTATACCACGGGAACAAAACCGCGCGAATTAACGATGGATGAAGTATGTCTTTAGTGAAAAAAAAATTCCTCATAAATTGTTATTATTTTCTATATTAAATTACCATTACATTTAGTCGGGATTCTTCTGAAATGTTTCGCATAAATTATATAATTTCCTTGTTCTAAATATCGACGGTCTCATAATAAAGGAGAGTGCTAAATGTTGTAATGATTATGGCGTAATAACTGCCAAATTTACGAGCTATTATAAACGTGAAAGGTTTTACAGAAAATCAGCAAGATAAAAGCACATTTTCCTTCGTTTTAAATAAGAATACGATTAATCTGCTCTCCTTAATTAAACCAGATTGCAGGATGATTACATTTAGCTTGGTTTTTGCTTCAGGCTGGCGCATTTTTGTGAAAGGTATTGAGATAAATAATTACTAGGAAATGTTCCCGATATACAATGAAAGCTTTAATGGAGGAGCATAATAAAAAGGTTTATTTTGTTCCTTTTATATTTAATCTAATGTCACTTATCTTATTATACTATTTTTGAAAACTCTTTTTTGTTTACATAATATCATGATCCATTTGAATTGTAACTAAATAATATTATTTAAACAAATAGTACCTACATACTATTTTAAAACCCTTATAAATTTGTATGATGTATGATGATGTATGATGTATGATGTATGTATATGATTATTTGTATTATTCATTGACCTTTCCTTGGATATGTTTTATTTATTGTGTTCAATCTTCTTTCAATCATACCTTAATGTATTACAATAAAAGTATTAAAATAACAATAAAATTTGGACTAAATTGATGATAAACCATAATGTCGGCGCAATTTTACAAAGGTAAACATTATCGAAATCAATTACAATTTTTCATCCAAAGTTGAAGATAATGACTATATCCACCAGAGAGGGGTATCCCACGGCGAAATAGACTTCAAAAATATTACATTTACGCAAGAAAACGTGCAATGACTTTTAAGTTTCCAACGCGCACAAACGTAAAATAATACTTCAATAGTTGAAATTATTCACGAAAAGTATTGCATAAGCAAACTTTTAAACCAAACAAATGTATTATCAATTGCAAATTCACTGTTTATTCAATTGATGTAAAAATAGGATGACACGGGCAAAGCCCAAAGGTCGCCAACCCGCCGTAATTGAAACGTGTCATTCCTATTGAATCCCTGTGCTATTTGTCAGTCCAGAACGAATTTATCGATAAATGTTTGGAATTGTTTTAAATAATACATTTTCACGGCCCGCTTATGAATAATATTGGAATTGGTTTCAGCCACGTTCAGTTGATGTTTATTTGATATTTGTTTGTAACAGAACTGTTCTATTTCAGTATAAGGAAAGCATTAAGTTGTTGCAAGAAACTATCGCACAGACAGTATCCTGCATCAGCTTCGATAAACGTCGACAAATTACATTCATTTTTTTTTGTAAAATTTATAAGGGTTCATACCAACTGTAAAATAATATAATTCAAATATATATACACATAATAATGGTTCTCCCTCTTTCAAATAATGTTTATCCCTAGCGGATTCAAAACTTGTGACAGCCCTGAGGCTTTCGTGAAAACGTCAAAAATCGGGCAACCACTGAATGTTTTTAACACTGTGGTTCTATCATCAGATCATTTGTTATTATCATGTATTTTGGTGTATCGTGCACAGCTATTTTTGGCCCGACGTCTGTAATAAATGACATGGAAAATGGAGTAAACTAATAACCGGGTCTCACGTTCGATCGCTGCTCTCCTCCATTTTCTAACTTTAAGACAACACACGAGACATTATTTTTAGTAGCAAAGATACCGCTCCGAGACATCATAAAAACTTTCGCGCTGGTTCGAAACTTACATAAAATGTAAATACAGCATTTATAAAATACTTAATATTCATAGCTTGACGTCCTTGTTTCCGGTGAGATATGAAGTTTTATATTAAAATATCAACTTCTAAGTTGGCAAATTTATGTAGCGAGGAAAATTGTCGTCGCGTTCCTTAATATATGACTATGTCACATTTTGTACATACAATGTTCATGTAATTTGCTTTACACGTTCACCCGGATAACCGCTAAAACATTATAAGTAAAACATGCTGCATACAATAATTTAAGGTGGAATTTTGGAGGGTGGATAAAATTCTATACGCAAAGTATTATAAGTTTAGTACAGTTAACAAAACTAATTGGGACACATTGGATAACCGATTGTTTCGGATAATCGAACTTTATTGCTTTTTTATATTCACGTGAATAAGAGCTATATTTACACACGTTTATTATAAATGCTTAAAAAATCTTGTAAAATTAATTGATTGTCTAGCAGCAATTTGAGACAAGTAAGCGAAGCTGGAGCGCAAGATTAGGTAGATAGTGATTCGGGAGTTCGGATAAGCGGTTGTTTAGTTGATCGACGTTCGGATTATCGACGCTGTATCACAATAAATCGTCATCATTTACACGAGGTTAAGTTTTAACACGGTATATCACAAAACATACTTATTACTTCTAAATATTTACTTTCACTTATTTCAAGTTCTTAAAAAAAATAACTATCATATCAACATCCCATCGTAATAAATCACAAATTAAAACAAATACTTTCCTTTCAGATATGTGACGTCATCTTATGAAAATTTATTGGTTACGTTGCCATGCTTCTGCTTGTTTTTCAAAAGGAATACGCCATACATCATTCAAATTTTCCTTTCATGATACCAATTTTTGGGTATTCAACAGTAATAATCAAAATCATAACGTGATAGGATCTTTATATTATAAATTTAAAAGTTTTTATATTTATGTGTAATCGCACCAAAAAAATATACTGAATGGATTTTGATGAAACGTATACAGATAGGCTATATATGCATGAGTGGATAGGATACCTTTTATTGATCTATAGCGAAACCGTGGGCAGAAGCTCGTTAATAATATTTGGTAGTTGAATGGAGAGTTAGTATATAAGGTATAAAGGTCTCATTTAAAGTTTTACTCAGGTCAAGCCCTCGTTAATAAAGGGAGGGCGACCTAATACCCTCATCTTGGGTACCAAAAACTTTGTAAGGTCACTATTACACCCACTGTTATTACATTATTGATTAGGCGTAATTAATTCGATAGATAGAATACGTGTGACTAATAATAGAACTCATTCGGAAAATGTTCCTTTGCTTTATTTTTAGAGAATTCTTATTTATAGCATACGAAGTCGTTTAAGTGAAAATAATTATATTAATGTTTGTGATTTTAGTCCCAATTATTTTTGTATTTCAGAGATATGTTTAGATCGAAGGTACGTAAGTTAGTATGTAAAGTTTATATTATTGTATTTGTAATTAAATAAATACACTGTATTGTATACCCAATTATAGTAATTTAACAAAGAACATAGATAAAAAGCATAAAATGAATGGGCATGCAAAAATAATAGTTCCCCTGACCGATTTCGGCCATGGTGACCATTCTCAACCGAGACATGCACAAATGGTGGACTTATACCATAGTAGTATAGATTGCAAAAATTTGTTACCAGTTTTGTAGACCTAATAAAAAAAAAATTGCGACGCCCTAACGGAGCCATGTAACATTATTATAGTAGTCTTATAAGTTTTTATACAGTGTGGTACATACATTTGAATTCGTTTTTGACTTAAGCTAAAATTGATTATTCCATTTTTAATAAGATTTTATATAACTTTTGATCAAAGTTATAATATCCAAACGATATAAGTCAGCGTTCAAAAGAGATTGAAATACCACGGAATAAAACTGAGATGAATTTTGAAGACATCAAACTTCACTTACGTACCCAGCAAGGATTCAACATATTTTCAAAACGATATTTCCAAGCATCTAGCTTCTATAAAGAGGTTCCCAACTCTTTTACTTAAATCCGAAAAAGCTTGTATAAATGTACCAAAGGTGTATTATTTATCAAGGATGAATTTCAATCTTTTCTTTTATTTTGCTTAAAGCAAATAAAAAAATAATGATTATCACTTCAAATAAAAGACATTTCCGTATTACGCTTTACAATCGTACGCATCAAATTCTTTATTTGTATAGAAAATGCACTCCGTTCAGTGTGTGAAATTCGCACTTACTTTGTATAATTGCACTCGTGTGAAATTATACAAAGTATACCGATATGTGGAAGTTTAGTATTAACGTACTTCAATTTCAATTAACCAGCTAGATTCAAGAATTACGTTGAAAAAAGTACAAGAAAAGGTAACAGACAAGATTGTTTCTTATCCTTAGTAATAGTATAGTATTACATTATCTGTGCTTGTAGTGTATTTTCGCCAACACAAAAGCTTGACAAAGGACCACGGGTTACCTGATATTTAGTGATCTCCGCTCGTAAGAAAATGTAACACCAAAGGCGCCTTGATGAAAAGATGGGAAAGGACAAGAAAACTGTTTGTATACGTATAAATACGGCAGGAATAGTAAAAGGCGACATGCCTTCGTATTTTTACCGTGTCTTGTATTCCATAAACGTGTTCACGCGTTGACTGATTGAATGAAAGACAGTTACGTCGTTATCGGTATAAAAAAATGTTCTTACAAAAATGTACATTCATACTTTACGTAACGACATCTACGAAAGGTATGAATGTAGATTTTAATAAGTTTTATGAAAACCGTACTAAACAGTAGTAATCCATTTTTTAAATATCTTCCACATTATATTTGTATTTAGACGGTTTATTCTCACTTGTGAATATAAACCGTCTCAATACAACTAATCTTCCACATTAAACACAGTTTCGTGTTCGCGTAAAAAAATATCATCAAAGACTCTCTTCACATTTGCATAATTGCCAATCACTTAGGGTTGTTAATTTGAAACTAAATAACCCGAATTAATTATAATTGCCATGGGCAGGAACGTTTCAGGATTGTCTTTGTATGCCAATATTTACGCCTAATTTCGTTCGACTACTAAAGAGCAATGAACGGCAAGAGTGCTCTGATTAAATATTGAGCCAACGGTTAATGGTCGCCGGGATTGTGGGAATTATTGAGGAGAGCTGAAAGCTTTACCCCTGGAACAAAATTCCATCGGTTTCACCTAAGCCAAACTAAAATACAATGTAAACATCGCTTTGATGTTGTGCACTTTGCATCATGATGACATGGCGCGGAAGACTTTTTAAAATATTTATTTGCGGGATACATTTAAAGAAGTAGTTCTTTTATTAAAAATCGCAGCCTATATTTTACGTACAACCTTTACGTTTTGCCCAAAATGTTTTCATTTGTTTTCACGTGATGAATAAACCTACATTACACCCATACTCACAAACTTTCACATTTATAATATTAGTAATATATTCATTGCATTTAAATGAATATTTGTTGTTATTAAAAAATAACCGTGAAACATATTGCCTCTCATATAAAACATACTGTTTTCGTCCCCGTAGTGAACACCGGGAAGCGAACTTTTGAAAAGAGAAATAAATCATATTAAAACAGTATTAAATACTTGGCTCTAAACAACTAAATAGTCGCATCCAAGTTCCACTAAATGTATGTGAAAATTTCAGAGTAAAATGTATTTTACATCCACTGATTGTTTTATGAAAACACCTGTGCTAGACCGAAATATTGTTTTTACATTCTTTTTATATTCTATATGTGCCTATGACTTCTTGTAAGACTACAATTTACATAAATATAAATAAAGATGTTCCTTGCTCCATAATCGTATCTAGCAACGCAAAATGGAAGGAACATAACTCAATTACGGCTAGCTGAAGAGATTTTCCGAGTCGCTCTAAACTATATTTAAATATTATTAAGGAAAAACTTCCATATTAAAGGAAATGGTCTGTAACCTACTTTTCGCGAGATAGGCCTTCCGCTGACGAGGCACTCCGGTTTAACAACCAAGCTATTGTTACGTCTGAAGGAATAAAGGCGGATGTTTGTGCGTCGACTTTGAAGAGCAACAATGATTAGGAATTATGTGATACAATTTGTTCATAACCCTTTTTAGATACGCGGCTAGTGATTTATGTTATGGGGAACTATTTTGGAATTCTCACCCTCGGCGGTGATATTGAAATTTTAAGGATGGTAACATTTATTTACATGATTGAGAGAGATGATGGAATAGGTTGTTGTATATGTATGTTGTTTTAAACAAAATTTTACAATTGCCTGTTTTAAGTAAAGACTGTTACGACGCCGATTTTTTAGAAATGGTTTTTTAACGGTGAGCGGGGCCCGGAGGCCCGTATTCCCATCCCATTTCTCCCATCCAGTTCTACTCCTTTCCCAATTGCCCATCATAAATCCTCTCCATATTCCGTCCCCTTCCTTCAAGCTGGCGAGGTATCTGCGTCTCCTTGATGTTGTAGGTCTACGTTCATGGGCTGCGGTCAGTCACTTAACTTCGGGTAAGCCGCATGCTCCGCTTGTCTATTGTAGCACTAAAAAAAATTAATACTCTATTTATTACTTACTTATTAGTACTTAAACGCGTAATCAGATCCAACAGGCGCAAATGGTACTGACTGCTGACAGGTTGTTAATTTAGTAAGAAAGTAATTATAAGACTAAATTACTCTATTTCGAAGTTTAAACAAAATTTATTTTTATAATTGCTTGTCGTAAATCGTATTTTAAATAGGTCATTAGACCGGATATTTTTATTAATTATTTTTTATACTGGAAACATTTTTAATATTATGTCATCAAACGATGCCTTTTTACTCCGTGATTTAACAAAGATAAATAAATATTAAATTTAAATATTATTTAATATTTCTGGACATTTAACACAATTCCATCTAGTCCCAAACTAAGCAAAGCTTGTACTATGGAAACTAGAGTGATGATAGATATGATTTATTTTAACTTTGACTTTGACTTTGATGTTCATCACATCATAATTTTCTACTTGTGGGGATCGAACCCATAACCTCCATATCCACTGCGCCAATCGGATCGTCAAAAGATAAAACAGTTAAATTGGAAAACGTGCGTTTTTGTTATATTATTGTTTCAAATTCCTGCAATTTTATAATCCCTAAACAGCTATAAAGGTCGCATTACATCTCAAATGTCTCTAGTTAATCAGACTTGTCACTTGTCACACAGATTGCAGGGTGCAATGGACTAGACGACATTCATATTTCGCAGGATTCGAGCGGGATGAAATTCGTTTAGTCGTGTCTTATATCCACTAAATGAAGCACGGATAAATGTTTTGTTGCATTTTCAACGACGGGAATATTTTAGCTTCGTTGTAAAAGAATTTCTTGTAATTTCTAGGATTCTGATTCTTCAATTCTGTATTGCACTACGACTTATTATTTTTAAACATATTAGTTTTGTATGTTTCTATATTTAACTTCATATAAAATGTTTTCTTTAATTTTTACATAAAAAGGACACAGAACGTGATATGATTTTGATGTGAAATTTCTTTTCCACGAAACGAGATAAAAACCGGCTCACATATGGAGGTTTTTACATCCTTTGTTTAAAAAAAATGTCGTTCGGACGTCCATTGCAATATTTCATACGGACTTTTATATTCCTAATATAAATAATATACAATGAAAATTATATTGTTTAATTGAGCATAGCCTTAAAATGTTGTCAATGATGTGCACGTGTTCTGAGATTAATCTGTACTAATATTATAAAGAGGAAACATTTGTGTGTATGTTTGTAATATTTTTACACAAAAACCTGGACTGTTTTCAAAAGATCATTGACCTTTTAGAACTGCATCTTTACTGAGTGGCAGTATACTCCAAAGATACGTTATAACGTATGTTATAAGAATGGTGAAAATATAAATTGTGTCAGTAACATTGTACTAATATTCATTTCTGATTTCGATTACTTCTGAAAAGATGTACGCACTAGGTAACAGTACGGTTTCATGATAAGATATTGATTTAAATAAACAAAGGAAACGAAAGCAAAACGAGACTATAATTTTACAAACGTGTCCTAATATGAAAAATATTTGCATCATACGTGTCCATAATGAATTGTTGTAACACCAGAATTTTATAACGCGTTACTTTCAGGAACGCGAGTTAAACATTTAAAACACGCCACGTTTAATGATTCAAAACATAATCTCTCTGAGTCGCTTCGCACGGCGGTAAATAATTCCATATTTAGATGTCAAGAAAACAAACAAGTAAATCAAGCGAAATAAGAAATTCGGAGTTAATTTCACAAAGATCCTTTGTCATCTGAAACTCAGTTTCGCTCGTTAGGGCTCAAGAAATGAGACCTCTTGTTTTCGACGTCCGTATTGTTTACGTGAATGTAGCCGCAAGTTATTTCCCTGCTAATTCAATAAGTATCCAGTGATATTATTGAATTAGCCAGGAAGTTTTAATCCGAGTTCAGGTTAACTTGAAAATTATTTATACATGCTGAACTAAGTTTGGTTATGCCTTTACGACTAAGCGACTAAATCCATTTGTAATTTAGATGGGAAATGGTTCACAGCACATAATATATTATTGCGTGGGTGAAAGTTCAGGGACAAAAAAATTGGAAATCGACTTTCGGGGGCTTTTTGTTGAGCATCGGTTCGATCATATACGTGCGTTACAAACGTATTAACTTCTTGTAGAAGAATTTTATAATCCCTACGTAGTATAGGTCTAAGTTGCTTCTCGCTGTCTGTCCCTATGTATGCTTAGATTTTTAAAATACCTATCAGATGTTGATGCGTTTTTTTTAAATAGAGTGATTCAAGGTTTTAGGGTTCCGTACTTAAAAGGTAAAACTGGGATCCTATTATTAAGCCTCCGCTGTCTGTCTGTCTGTCACCTAGCTATATCTCATAAAACGTGATAACCAATAAGTTGAAATTTTCACAAATTATGTATTTTCGTTGCCAAAATAACAACAAATAGTAAAAATAAATGAATTTGAGTCTATGGACTCAAATAGATATATAGATAACTCGCACTTTGCCGGTTTTTAATTATGAATTATCTGAGGTTTCAAACACCACACATATGGAGAATATTAATATCTTAGTATTTCATCTTAGTCCGTCTGACTTTTATCTGTTGGAGAAACGCCAGCCGAAGATTGCTACTCAACATGTCGCCTAACTTTAAAGCTCTCACGAATCCATTCAGAATCCTTTTAAAGTATACTCCAAAGATATCTTATCTCCGTAAGATGGCTGTAAAAGTTTATTCCATTCAAATAGACGTGTGTTTGGAGAGAACAAATATGAATCAATTCCTTAAACCACACAAAAGCGTATTTATACTTGTTTCTCAACTTATATTAGTTCTATTATCAGAAGGTACTTTATTTTCTTAGGCAAACAATCTTGATAAAATTTATATGAGAGCGTGGGAAGTTTTATCTTCTACAATTCGAACCTTGAATTGAAAGACTGAAAGGGTGAAATAATTATATAACAATTTTATTATTAAAACTAATATGAATTTAAAAACATTTGCGAACTCCTTAGGGAGAGCGATATAGTTTAATTGATTCTAAGTTCTATTAACTTAATAACTTAACTTTAACATTGTTAGAACCGTGTTTTAGACAATAATGTGGACTAGTAGGATTTCAACTGAGGGGTATTCGTAATCTTATTAAATTCGAATTTCGGTGTCCAAATTTTCACCAAGTAAATAGTAAACTAGTTTAAATTTCCACGAATCAGAAAATAGAAACGTTCGGATACATTCCGATAATATTTATGTTTCTCGCTATTTCTTTTGTAGACTTCTATTTACGCGGTTAAAAAAGAAAAGAAGCAAAACTGGATTAAGATTTTTGAATTGTGAAACTTCTTATTTATGTTAAAAATAAATCAAAGAGTTATTTTATAAAATTTGAACTAAGCGCTTTCAATAGATTGATTTATCCATCATCAATAAACAATATTTTTTAAATTCATTTTTAAATACCTGTTTGCATACACAAATAGTTGAAATTATTAATCAACATTTTATTAAATGAAAAAGCGATAAGCCGTGTATTAATAAACAAACAGAGCAAAATTGATTGAAAAGATTTAAAATGATCCTCTATTCAGTGAATTAAACGTTATTTTAATACAATGGAGCTGCGACTATTGTCTAAAACAAATACAAATCATTTATCAGCAGTCGCCAGCGCGTCTCTGAAAACGAGATGAAAGCCAACAGTGTAAAGGTTATCGCACAATATCTTGCGGCGGCTTTGCCGAAACAGTAATAAATAAATACTTTTTAAAAGAATTTGTAGTATTTCCCTATTACTTAAGCTTTAGAAATACTATATAAGTAATAAAGCTACACTAATATTGTAAAAGGAAAAACTTTGTCTGTTTGATTGTAATGAAGAAGCTAAAAAACTACTGGACCGATTTTATAGATTCTTTATTATTCATTATCCACGAGTTAAATAGGCTATATTTTATGGAAAATAGGTTATATACATAGCGGCTTCACTTCAATGGGAGCGAAGCCGCGCGGATCAGCTTGTTGTTTATAAAGTAAGTCTTACAAAAACTCCTATATGCCAACTTTTAATCAAATTAAATATTTTTTTGAAAAGAAAACATAAGTGTGTGTTGAAATACTGTATATCAATCATATATTTCTATTTTCAAGCACGCAAGTTCATGTGATAAAGGCTCTATTATTTTTAATATTTACATTTGAAGAAGATTTTATATACTAGACAACTGAATGTCGTTTTATAGATTCGATCGAAACGTTAACAACAAATATCGTATCGTTTTTCTTATGCAATATTAAATTCATATAGCCATTGTAATATTTAAATCTTGATCGATAGATGGTCGGTGTGTAATAACCACTACAAGCTTATATGCAACTTCCGAAAAGTATCAAGGTGACAGGTATTCAACATGCAGAACAGCATTTGTTTATGATAATTATGAATTTTTAAAACCATGAAGCACAAATTTATAGGAACGCGTATTTTAAAGATTTAAGTTGTTCTTGATTGAAAATTGATGCTATCGAATTTTATGTTCATAAGCAATTTTTTCTCTTTACATGCAGTTTTATTCCGCAGTAAAATTTAAATAGTTTCTGTAAGATAAATGAGATTATAATAGCCAAGATTTTCTAACTAGCCAGACTAAAGATCAATCAAAAGAACCCCAGCTGAATACTAACTAACTTTTAGTTCTGAAGTCTCTAAGTTTCTAACTCGCAATACACACATACACTAGTTATACTTTACATTGAAATTCGTGTGATTTTCTGAATCTGAAAATTTGACACCGATGAGTATTGACTTGCGAGATTCTGACAAGATTTTACGTCTCATCATATTTATTAACTTCGATATTATGAATGGTAAATTTCCCACATGAAAAAAGGAGTCATTAAAATATTTCCCCGTGAAGTAATTTAATAAACCCAGAATTCGGTGTTGGAGCCTTAGAATGGCAACCGGGAAGGGTGTCGGCGCGCATGCTCCGTACGGCTTCCACGCTCTGCCCCGCCAGCTTCACGACGCCAACCGACCGGGCGGCCGTCCCTACCCGCCTATTTACTTCCAAATTCATTCACGACACGAATTTTAATCGATACCCATTCGATCATAATAATTAAATCGAGTTAATAACATACCGACTACGCTAATAATCGGCTCCCTCGCGCGCGACATAATTACTCTATTTTTCCCTTTCTGTGATTGGTGTTTGTGAAGTGTTTTTAATATGAACGTAGCTTAATGAAATCATTATGAAGCGATGAATTTAAAACCGATTAATTGAACAGGTATGTATTTTTGATCAAATTCACTAGGTTTACGAAGGTTTTATGTTATAAAAGTAGCCAAACGGCCGACCTTGTTAATGTCAATGCTGTTTACTTTATTAAATTAGTATTTAAATGACATGTGTGAAGTTATATCGAATCGTAATGTAATGAGAGATATGGTTCGTTACTATCGAAGGAAAGTAAAATATTTGGTGAAATAATAAAGGAGGCTGAACACCCACGCTTAGATGTGATTGATTTGATTGTCGTCGTTATGGCAGATCAAGCGAGGTTATTGTACCGATAAGTGTTAGACCTAAAAAGGTATATTTTCTATATTCCGAAATCGCTTACGTACGTGCCTTATTGGCCTTTTTATTGAATGTGTCAAACCGATAAGTATGAACTCAATATGTTGCCTATTAGGCTGTATCGGATTATATGAAATGCGATAAGTGTATTTAATACAATAATCAAACAATTTATAATATCAATTAATAATCTTTTTTTATTTGGGAATTAAAAAGGAAACATAACACATAATTATTTTTTTTAATAACTTCATATTTAGTTCTACAATAAACACAATTATTAACACAAAATCATTAAATACGATAGAATCATATACGAGTATATACAAAACCTCCCTTAGTAAGTGGAGAAAAACAAAATCGTACACGGAACAAGTACTCTTGATTCATGTTAGTTTAATCTGAAATAAGGAACTTTTGTGTTGCAAAAATAGCTTTGACCCAACTCTTACAAAGCCTACATACAAGGAAATATTTTCGTCTTCGAAACCTTTATTTTCATTCTCAATTACTTTCGACACTCACGACTTATTCGTGTTGACATGATCTCTATATTATCTCCGTATTTGCATTTATTTGTGAACCCATAAACATTTGTATTTTTTACGATATGTTAAAGCTAAAAGGTTGTATATTGTTTCATTTTTTGGATATAAAAATGAATGTATTGATGGGATAATCTTTAAGTATTTCATAAATACAATACCGCCGGAAAATCTGGTACTGTTATTTTCTCAACATATTTCAAAACCTGCCAAATTTTTACAGGTCAAGTAGCTCTCACAATATCTAATCACCCATTGAATGAGAGCTTCCTCTGCCTATTGTATTGGATAATAATTGCGGTTAAGAGATAGAAATAAGTAACAGTCTAACGTGGTTAAGTATCAATACGTATATTTAAGCAATTTGGAGCTAATCAAAATCTTTTATCATCTTTAATAACACGTATTCACAAACATCAACCTTACATATTCTTTTACTTGGTCTTGTTATCGTGTATTGTTCATTAATATTATTAATTCTTATTAGTCATTAGTTACTGGCTCATTATAGATAAACCTGTACGGGGCACGCTACTTTGTTATTTAGAGATTTGAATTTGTTATGTTAGGACTGTACATTTATTCAAAACAAATCTTCTTCTATTCATCTTTTTTTATACCATACCTAATTATTAATTTAAATTTATAAGAGGAAAGCAATCGTGTGAAAATAAATTAACGTTGGCAATAGTGGCTATAAAGTTAAAAAAAAAGAAACAAGTTGCTTACAGTCCTGTCCACTAGCTTAATTATATATAATGTAAATAGACAAAGCCAAAGGGGCTACCATTTTCTCCTCTATTTCTCAAACTATTTTCTTCACAACTGAATCTGGACCTCTGTACAATCGCTAGTTATATTAACTTCAACCAATATTACCTATTTACATTATGCTAGTTTGAATAAAATTGGTCTAGTTCTGAATTGTTATTAGCTGTACTGAAACAACAAGATTTAGATTTTACCCAATAGAAATATTAGCAAAATCTAGCTGCAAATTAAATCAGGAACCGAAAGGACCTGATTTCCCATCTAGTGGGAGGAACTAAAACTTCCTATAATGAACAAAGATTGACGATAATTAGTACGTAAATACTATTTACAGCACTGCTTTATTGGAATTGTATTTTTCACGATATTATTTTTAAAAATTTCCCACATTACTTTTATTATTTCCATATGTTATTGAAACATTGTTTTAATTAAAAACGTTATTAATTACACGTATTCATGAAAAAAAATATGTTGACTGTCTCGTCAAAAACAGTGTAACTCAACTATATAATACAAACATGAATTTTCGTGTACTTTACACGTATTATATACATTTATTATTAGCGTTATTTTGTATGGGTGATTGTAAGAAATTTTACTGCTATAACTATAATTTGCCTATTATACATTATTTTACATAATGCACCCTTAGCTTTGCTAAGAAGTAAATATTGTTACTCAAAAATATATATTTATTTTTGGGCATTATTTTATAAATGTTGTTTTTACATGCCACGCTTACAATTAGTTACACAAAAAAGAAACAGCAAAGCCTATTTTTTTAAGGTCGAGTAACATTACTTGTTCGCTTTTATAAGGATTTAATATTGTTATTCAAGAAAATAACAACATTTTATTCGGCATTATTTTGCAAATGTTGTTGATGTAACAACAACATTATATATAGCCACGTTTACAATATTAGTGACACAAAAAAGAAACACCAATAAATATTGATTAATAACTCTAGTATTATTACTACTATTTATCAATTGCGTATTACACATTACTTTATATATTCATGTCCCTTTCCTTTTTTAGGATTAAATCTTGTTATTCAAGAATAGAACAAAATCTTGTTTCTATACAAAAATTAATCCGGGTCACGTTCGGGAAATCTTTAATTTAATAGGCTTACAGTCTGCTCGGATTTTAAAACATGAAACATTGTTGCCAAGATACTGGTAATTCTGGCCAAAACATGCAATTCTTTACCACAAAAAAGCTTTTTATCTATCCCTGACAAACAGAGGGAAAATTCTGTATTTTGCCAATTTGCGTTTTGTCATGTTTCAGTCGTATATTACATGTGTTGCCAGAAATGCATTAACTTATTCACATTTGACCCTTACTTCGGACGTTTAGCCCTAAAAGAGGGTAACTAAAATCCTTATAACTAAATAATTAATTGTGTCCGTTCTCGTGGCATGAAATATTTTATGATTTAAAGGAATAATTGAAGTTAATTTTCTAATAATAATTAAGTAACTTTTTTCTACACTTCCTATTTTAGTCGTGATAGATTGATACAATATTATTCAAACGTATTTGAAAGAACTCAATACACTGTTTTTTGCTACTCAGAGGAAAAAAATATGCTAATATACGAACAATTTTGATGCTGATTTTCAAAAGAGTGTCAAACTCCTTGATGCAATCGTGACCCAATTCGTGTTGAGACACAACTAATTGTTGTTTATGCCTTCATCCTAAATACGTACTCTTATGTATATTCCTATAGCTGTGCTTGCTAAAAAGAACTTTTCGAGGATAACTGTAGACCTCCAATGAGATATTCATAAGGCACAATAATAAAAAAGACAAATCAAAATGACCTTTTCCATAATTTTGTACAAAATCTTAAGCAAACAAGTATAATGGATTCATATATCTATGACATAAATTAATATTCTACTACTTTTTGACCTGCCAGAGACTGGATAATGACGGGAAAATTTTTAAGCACTCTAAATTGTTATCTGTACTAATAATATAAAACTGAACAATTTGTTTGCTATCAAACGCTTATCTCGGAAACTAAAAGATTTGAAAAAAAATATTTATGTTAAATAAACCCTTCATAGAGGATCGTAAAAGCTATATAACATATTATGTGAGCGCGCGAAACATCTAGTTAAAAATATTTAGGACAAGTTATAAAAATCCATGCTACATATGGAGTATGCTACCATCACAGCTAATAATATGATGTGATGATAACAAATTGATGCAACCAACCATTTAGATAAAGATGTTTCTATCACGTAGAAAAGAATACTTACAATAAAAATAAACAGTATTTGTTTGAAACCACCTGATACCATATGCCCATCTGCATTGAATAGGCAGCTAAATGAGCTTACGACATGTGAGGGTTAAATAACGTCTCCTCATATTGCTTAACGAAAATAAAAGTTTGGATATTGTAAAAGTTTTTTGTTTTTATCTGTTGTTCCAGAATGAGAGGAGCGAAGGCAGTTTTTCTCATTTTGTTTTTCGGCCACCTCTCCGCGTTGCCTGATACAATAAGAATTGGTAAGTTTAGATACATTAAAACCTTGTTAATATTAGTAATTTTAAATGAATCTAGAATTTTTAAAACATGATCCCTATCTATTCCAGTGATGTGAAAAACCCGCTTTTAAAATAAAATTAACTCGGATACTCTCCACAAACATTTTAACTAATGAAACAGCGTTTTTAGAACTTGCGCTCCGTGCGGTTTCGCCATTCAATTATTCTTATTCTGCGCAATTGTTTCATTTCCACGTTGTACGGATGAGATATTCTTGTTAATTAAGTTCGTATGACATGATTGTAACAGGCGGTCTGTTCCACCCCGAGGATGATAAACAAGAGGTTGCTTTCCGATACGCGGTGGAGAGGGTTAATGCAGACCGGGCGGTGTTGCCACGAGCGAAATTACTGGCGCAGGTAGAAACAATATCGCCCCAAGACAGTTTCCACGCGTCTAAAAGAGGTTCGTACGATACGTAAATAAAACGTAGAGACTTCGTGTGAGCTCAATTTTCTTTTTGTTACTTTAATAGCCCTTTACAAGTCTTGTCTCCGTCGTGTGGAGTACGAAATTGTTGGAGAAACTTTAATTTAGGGATTTAAAGATTAGACTGCGAATTTTTAGTATTTGTATGAAAATTGCGTTGAAAGTCAGTTATCATACTTAAATATAAGTATACAATCTAAATTATATTAGATCCTATACGCAAAATACAACACTGAAACCGTATCAAAAATGCATAGTAGGTATAGTTATAAACTCATTTGTTGTCCAAAACGACTTTCTTAGAAAGTATCTTGATTTCTACACATTGATTTTTAATAACCATTCTAAAATCTCAGCTCCCCTAGGAGCTATGAAAAAGGCATAAAATAAACTCTAACGAGTTATCTCGTATAGTATGTCACCTCCTTCGAAGTGGAGTGGCGGCCATCTTCGGGCCACAATCGGCGCCCGCGGCCGCGCACGTCCAATCCATATGCGACACAATGGAACTGCCCCACTTGGAGACCAGATGGGATTACAGAACGCGGCGGGAGTCCTGTCTCGTTAACTTGTACCCGCACCCTGCTGCACTTAGCCGTGTGAGTCTCGACATCTTATGATCGCCTGGTACTTCGATCTGTATTCGAATTGTAGTGTAACGAATTTAAGCTCAGAAAACTATTTTTCTTTGACAACACATAGTCATTAATTTAATTTAATAAACTTGCAAAACAATTAATTAAACCCGAGTGCTTTTATTTTAGTAGATACAATAAAGTCCATAAATAAAAATCGTAATAACAAATGAAGACTACTTATAATAATGAACCAATCTAAGTAAATATTTCTGTAGAAAAATTCAAGGAAATGAAAATAATACGGCCCGGTTCGGAAAACTAAAGGAATTTTCGTTTTGTTTCTGAAAAGTTAAGACAATATTTCTTACTAACATGTTTTATAGGCATACGTGGACCTCGTCAAGGCGTGGGGCTGGAAGTCCTTCACAATAGTTTACGAGAACAGTGACGGCTTAGTTCGTCTCCAGGAATTACTGAAAGCCCACGGGCCGTCCGAATTGCCCGTTGCGGTCAGACAACTACCCGATTCTCATGACTACAGGTTATTTAACATTCTGATTACCTATTTGTGGTTCTAAGTTAAATTTGCTTGTATTATTTAACAGGAATTTCTAGACAAAATTATTTGTAACTTTAAATAAAATAAAAAACCTTTTCTAAAACCATTTTCGAGTATAGGACTCATATCAAGGTTTAAACAAAAAAATATACTCATAAAACATTACAGTATATTCACACTAATTAATAGGAATAGTATTTGGGGTAGTATACTTGGCGCAATTATTATATCCAGCACAACCTTACAATATTACGTTCATATAACTAGCACCGTTTATGAATTGACGGGGCGTAAATACATGACATAAATAGAACATGATATAATACCAAAATTACTCCAAATTAATATGAATGTTCATTAATATTTGTAGATACACCACGGATTCCAATATCTAGAATTGCGGGGAGCCGGCGTTGTCTCAAGGGACCTATTATGATTTGTCTTAACTAGCTTACATCTAAATAATTTACCAAATGTGAATGTAATAGCTTTAGTATCAGAAATTAATTGTATCTTATATCTTAGTTTGGTTGTTTTATTATGGTGACCTTTAGATACATACATTTACATTAATGAAATAAACTGCTCTGGATGTAATAGTATTACTTTCGCTCGTCCCCCACTCTCATGCTACGATGTTTATTTCAAGTTTAATATGAATATGTGGGAGAAATAATTACTTTTTTCATTTCCATTTTCCAATGATAAATTGTATTTTTTTATGTATCGGCTCTAGTTCTGTAAAATTGGATATTAAAACGGTTATTTATTGTTTAATAATATATGACAAATACGAGTATATATAATCGTGTCAATAATTGAACACAGACAACAATTTATATTTACGTAATTTTAAATATGATATTACAATAGCATATTCTCGATGTAGAAAAGAGTACAATCACTTTTAGTATAATCACTAAAATTAGAAGATTATATTTAAAAACTGCATTATATATTAATACTAAATACTACTTTTCACTGTACTATTGGTAATTTATTTATTTATTTATTTTCAAAGACACTCCAACGACTTATTTACTAATACATTCGTTAAAAATTATATCTTATAGACTATGTGTGGTGAACTCGTCACTTATAGGAGTGCACAGCACTTTAAATTGGACAAATTTTTACAATTTAATAAAAATCAGACAGTGAATTTTATAATTTTACAATTTTACAGTATATATTCATAGTTTGTTATATTTGTAGGCCACTGTTAAAACAAATAAAGAACTCAGCGGAGTCGCACATCGTACTCGACTGCGCTACGGAGAGGATCAGGGATGTTTTACAGCAAGCGCAACAGATCGGAATGATGTCGGATTACCACAGCTACCTTATTACGTCTCTAGTAAGTTTCTTTTGTATATTTAATATTCGTTAATGCTCAGTTTGTAAATTTTATAATATAAACTAGTTTCGAAAGTTTAGAAAATGGGACTAGAATTGGTGGCTGATGTGAAAGGTACTGTTATGTCTTATAAACGAAATATGTAATTACATTATAATAATAATACAACTACAAATTAAAAAATAATGATATGGAAGTTAGTTACCAATATTATAATTCCATCAAAAATTTAGGTGATAATCTTATTCATATTAGGTACCCGGAATTATTGTAGAAATTAAATAGTGGAGAAGATGGCTAATGAATAATTAACACCACACCCAAATTAATAAAAAATAAAGGACTGTGTTTAAAAAAAGCAGCGACTCTTCGCGATTAAAATATTTATCACTATAACACATTCTTGTAGATATTTAAATGTCGTAAAATAACAAAAACACTACATTTCTATACAACAAAATATAGAAAGTGCTGAACTAAACGAAATTGTAATAACTTAAAAGTAACAAAAGTTAAAAGTGAGGTATGTGTAACCGTGCCAGTTTTTCTTTACTCTAAACTAGATGACCTATAAACTAGCTGTGATTGTGATTGGTTTGTTTTTTAGGAGAAACGTTTTTTCCGGGATGACCCAATTAGTTTATTGCGAATAGTTTTATTTGAGAAGTTTCGAGAAATAAAGAGGAACAGTATAACTGTTTTGGTTATAACATACCTTACTAACATACATACAAATTACGTCTTATAATAGATTCTTAATTATACAAAAATGTTAGATATAAACTTTATTCGATAAGATATAACAGCATTGAATACAAAAAGGCTTTTTGTATCAATCAGTCCAGTCACGTTACCAGAAAATATAATGAGAGACTAATAACACCTTTTCAGAGAAAATAAATATTGTAACGCCCTACTATAACAAAGGTTTGTTTTGTTTCTCTTTGGAAAATAATGTACATATTTTGTGAAGATGAATATTTGTAAATGGTATAACGTGAATTAAAAATATGAGCTAGTGAAAATAAACTGAATTTATTTAAATTCTTCATAGATAAATCAAGATACGTTTAAGAAGAATACATTCTACCAAGTATATTTCGTGTTATTGATTTTTTTTAAATGTATAAGGTACCTACGCGCTGACATTACATGGGTTTTCTATATTTTTCACACCTTTTTTATACCTTATGCTATTAATGAGAATTACAATAAAAAAAGAATTAGCGAAATTGTTTTATCCGTTCACGTGTGACCAAGG
>LQNK01000373.1:134122-153409 GCA_001586405.1 Phoebis sennae | reverse complement strand
ATACTTCATAGATAAATCAAGATACGTTATAGAAGAATACATTCTATTTTTTTTAGTGCATGTGCGCTGGCTTTACATGGGTTTTCTGTATTTTTCACACCTTTTTATACCTTATGCTATTAATGGGAATTATAATAAAAAAGAATTAGCGAAATTGTTTTATCCGTTCACGTGTAACCAAGGGAAATAGATATTTATTTTTATATATTTTATTCTTTCGGCTTCGCTCCCGTAACATTATTTTATATAGCCTCTGTAACTCAGTGAAGATGCAGGTTTCTAATGGCGAAAAAAAATTGAAATCGCTTAATACATTTATGGGAAAACATTACAAACATAGACACAAATGTATTGTTAATATTAATAAGGAAGTTTTCTTGTAGGACCTGCATAGCGTTGACTTAGAAGAGTTTAAATACGGCGGTACAAATATAACTGCGCTAAGATTACTCGATCCCGAAAGAGCAGAGGTACAAAGAGTAGTGAGAGACTGGGTTTATGACGAGGCGAGGAAGGGAAGGAAATTACAACTGGGACATACCTCGGCTAAGGTAATCTCGTTTTATAATCCCGTATTTGTTTACGTTCAGAGACTTAAATTGTATTGTTTGTTTG
The DNA here is from genome assembly GCA_001586405.1 of Phoebis sennae. NCBI lineage: Eukaryota > Metazoa > Arthropoda > Insecta > Lepidoptera > Pieridae > Phoebis > Phoebis sennae. The sequence continues at coordinate 152,794 of LQNK01000373.1, read as the reverse complement.
CAGGAAAATATGACTTTTATTAAGGTGAGTTGCATGATTTATCAGTTGCAAAATTGTTACGCTGTTACTGAAATATTATTGTTCTCAAATTATGAGATAAAAAACTTACCTATCGATAAATTGAAAGGCTTTTCAGATCAGATATTCACGTAATTATAGGTCTCCCTGAAATTTGTGTAAATATTTCACTGCAAATTATCTATAGTTATTTAAAAATAAATATGAATAAAATGAAGAAATAGGGTACAACTTTATTAACAAAACATTGGAATCAAAGTAAAGTAGCCTTGGCAGCACAACAAAGCGTTCATTTAACTTTAAAATCGCTGCTTAACATAACCTGTTGCAGTACATTAGTATTCCGCAAGGTTAATCTCTTGTGTTTTTGAAGACTGAAACCGCGCTGATGTACGACGCTGTCCATTTGTTCGCGAAAGCTCTGCATGACCTTGACACGTCGCAACAGATTGATGTCCGGCCCCTCTCGTGCGAGGCAGAGGACACGTGGCCTCATGGGTACAGCCTGATCAACTATATGAAGATTGTAAGTATACTTCACTTTAGATTGATTGTAAACTTTTTGAAGTTCACTTTAGATTGATTGTAAACTTTTTGGATTTCATAATGTGTAGCGTGGGTGTATTGTTTGCCTTTTTAGCTTATTTACCGACACAAAGATTATTTCAAAAACGTCATTGTCTTCCACTCTAGATATATCATCAACTGACTATTATTTGGAATCATTAAACAACCTACACACACAATATGTTCTGAAGATTATCAAGAATGCTTAAAGCCAGTAAAATTAACCAATACAATAACTAATATGAACAATTGGTCTGCCAAAGTATGAATTGCTATAAGTGCCTATGATATCGATGAATTCGTTTTAAGTGTTAAAGAAATAGATTGAATTTAAATCAAAACATTTGATACTAAAATATTTTTATATTTTATTTACTTATAAACCTACCATTATCCGGGAACAGAACTAGATATCAAAATATCACTTTAACGTAAATACTATTTTTTAAGAAGAGTAACTATTGAATTCTTTGCACGCGCTTCATGGTAGAATTAGGTTATAGATTCAAAAGAATTTGCAAAATCTAAATGAAAAATCATGCACAATGTATGTTAAAGGAAGTACTAAAACTACAATATTATCGTATTTTTGCTACCGTAACGTATGTTATATCCCTAATTACGAGCAAAATGATAATTAAACTATAAACGTTTTGAATACGGACTCCAGCGAGAGTTTATTTTAATTATCGTGTTTGCTAAAGCGTAAAATGCAGGATATTTATTTTAATTGCATCGTATCTTGATAAGTATTTCCTCAGATATGAAACATTTCCTACCCCTTTGCATAATGCTCGAATACGTAAACACCCTTATTTACAAAGTTATGTTCTCCTGGTCCTTAATTACGTTTTATTGTAATGATCTGTACGGTGTGTGTAGTTATATAATATATTTGTTATTATTAAAAACTCCCCACAAAATTGCAGAATTGTGTCAAAGTCTAACATATATAATTATTAAATTGGTTATAACATACACATAATTAATGAAAATATATATCTCTAATATTCATAATATCTTCTTAATTAAGAAATTATTTAACAGGAATAAAGACAATTTTACCGTATAGATAGTAGAATTGTTTAAAAATTAAAAAAATAATCAAACAATTTTTAGAAGAATACTTATACATAACCTCCGTACTATTTGCATTCCTTATAAAACCAAGCTTTGTTTGTAAGGGGACCCGGATTTATCGGATATCACTTGATACAAAAAGGTATCAAGCCCCTTGCTCTTTTATCAGATTCCTGCATTAGTGATTCAGACCACTCGTGTGATTCATGGGTAACATATTATTCATAATATAAAATAATCTTTCCGACTCCACTACCCTTTATACTATAAATTTTCCCACCATAAACGTGAGCTGAAATTTTATAACATAATATTTGAAAGCACTACGCACAAAAGTCATAAAATTCTAAAAAGACACGGGCACTTATGCTATTTGATGTTATAGATACTAGTGTCCCGATCCTGGTTTACGCCTAAATTATGAATACAAATCCTACTTTTGTTGCCCGTAGTCAGTCATTAAAAAAAGATATAATTAGTGTTTGAAATTTCAAGTTTGAATGATAAGTCAAATGATAATGAAACAGTAAATCAATCAATACAGACATGTAGTTTTACGTATATATACAGTAGGGTAATCATACAACTTAATTTATTTTCGGTGAATGAAAGTTTCGACGTCACTTAATTGAAAATTTTCTCCATCCAACAAACAGGTAGAAATGAAAGGTTTAACGGGAGTTATAAAGTTCGATCATCAAGGTTTCCGCAGCGACTTTACCCTTGACATAATAGAACTGACGCGGGAAGGTCTACAGAAGGCTGGAACGTGGAACGCGTCCGAAGGCGTCAACTACACCAGATCTTACGGCGATAACCAGAAACAAATCGTCGAAATACTACAAAACAAAACACTCATCGTCACTACAATTTTGGTAAGGAACAATTCTCGTGTTACCTTTTCACAGGAATATTTTATTGCACCCCCGTGTCACACTAAAACCAAATTAGGCCTGCTAACGGATAAATTCACACGAAATTTCACGGTAAGTGGAAAATTATTTAAATCAAAAGGTAATTAATATGTATATTTTGTACACTCATTGGAGCTACGTGCTTTGTTACAATTTAGAGTTTATAAAATGCGGTTGTGTAAAGCTGGCACAATTTTTGCATAGGATAAATAAAGAATGAAATATATTTGCTGATAAAATTGCCTTTTGTATGCTATACGAGTATAATGTCAAGTGCTTGTGCGCCATTTATAAATATTTTACTTTACATAATACGAACTGTAAAGGCTCAGTTTATTTTAACGTAAATTTACAAAGAAGTGTATTACTAAACGTACGCTTTTTAAAGTATTTCGATGTGTAAATAAATCAGCTAGTGTTAACAATAAACAACGTTATAATCCCACTAAATTCTCACATGAATTCCCTAGAGCGCGCCCTACTGCATGAGAAAGGAGGCAAGTGAGAAACTGACCGGCAACGCACAATTTGAGGGCTACGCAATCGATCTAATTCACGAGATTTCAAAAATCCTCGGCTTCAATTACACATTCAAGCTGGCCCCGGACGGTCGATACGGGTCGTTCAATCGAGAGACCAAAGAGTGGGATGGGATGATCCGCGAACTGTTGGAACAACGGGCTGATTTGGCGATCGCCGACCTCACTATCACGTATGACAGGTAATTCGATGTGATGCATTGAATTGAAATTTGATTTCATCGAACTGTGATTGTTGTTTTGTTATTAACGTTATTGAATGTTTTGTGGATTTTTATCGAATTATTGTTAGGTTTGTGTATCCAGTTTACCAATTGAAACATTTGGAAGATTTTAGAATTAAACGATAAAAGAGATTCTTTATTATATTGCAAATCTCTAACATGCTGTTTTATTATTCTGCTACGACGAAACGCAGATAAACCTCGAGGTATTTACCGAGCTGAAAATTCTAAGCTTCAAAACAAATTTTACAACTTGATTTAAAAATCTAAGGAAAGTAAAATATTACTGAGCTGACTTGTCTTTTCTCTTTGCGAAATTGAAAGAAATGTCGACCAAGCTGAAATCTCATTAGAGTGAGCATGTAAATAAAATATTAGCCGAGTATTTATGAAGATGTTTTGTCGTGCTATATGTTGAGATCCAAAACTCTTTGAATTTGTCACCGAGTTCGAGTTAGCTCCGAGCTTCATTACTGAAACTGCTTCAGGCTACGCTAATGCACATGTCTGAGTCTATGTTAATTTCTGCTGCCGTAATGTAATAACATTTTGTTTAATTTTAAACATCGCGTTTCTCGGTTCGTGGCGAAATATTTTGTTAAAATTATGCTAGTCGGATAAAAATGTTATTCTTTTATTGCAGTTAAGAGTTTAGATATAATATGATTTGTTTTATGGAAATATAGTGTCATTCTCAACTATTGTCGGTTGTTATCATAAAAATGGAGTCAAAATATCATATCTTCTTTTCCTTTAAGTTTTTAGAAAAACAAGTTTAAAAAATAACCACTTAATAAATTTCTTCCTCAAAATTTAAAAAAATCTCCCATATTTATAAATCCACCAGAATACCGTGCCCGTCTTGTCTCTTATTTATGTATATTTATTTGTAAAAAACACTTCACTAAGATGGTGTTCGAAACCGGTTTAATTTGTGAATAAATGATTAATACAGCGTATAAAATAAATAACTGTGGAACTTATTGAAGTTTTTTTACAAATAAATCAAGATGCAGTTCCATCCACAAAACAACAAAATATTATTTTAACTGTATCTTCAAAAGTTTTTTTTCGAGTACTAATAATATCGTCTATTGTACCAGAGAGCAAGTGGTAGACTTCACGATGCCGTTCATGAACCTCGGAATCTCTGTCCTGTACCGCAAGCCGATCAAACAACCGCCAAATCTCTTTTCCTTCCTCTCTCCCCTGTCTCTGGACGTCTGGATCTACATGGCGACTGCGTACTTGGGTGTATCCGTTCTTCTGTTTATACTCGCAAGGTAAGAAAATAGTTTTCTTTCTTCTTTTTGATATTAGATACAATTTAAATACCGATATTTAATGTTATCTGAAATTGAATTAAGTTGAATGAAAATATACTAATAATGAAACTTATTCGAGAGCCTGTTTGAAAATGTACAATAAAAGTTTTCATGAGGCTTCTCGGAACTTATGTTTTTGATAAGAATTATGTTTGCGTTTTATAATGATGTTCAAATAGTATCAATTATCAAAGGAATTTTATTTCTTAAACAATCCATTAAATAATAAATTCCTTGAATTCTCCAATATATTATATAAGAAACTTTAAAAAGTAACTGATGAAATGCCAATATGCTTTTACTACAGTTTTTCATGATGGCAAAAAACGGTCCTAAAGCAAGGACTATACAAAGCTAAGGAAAAATGTTTGAAATGTTAAAAAATAGCATAGCGTTCCAGCATGTTAGTTAAAATTATTTGTGTGTGTTTCAAACAATCCATTAGGTTCACTCCATACGAATGGCACCAATCTCGCACGGCAGACGGCGAAAAAATGGAGAATATATTTTCACTAGCGAATTGTTTATGGTTTGCGATCGGCTCCCTCATGCAACAGAGCTGTGACTTTTTGCCCAAGTAAGACTACCAACAGCATAAAGGATCTTTTAATATTAGACACAAACTTGTTGAATGCAAGATTGTCTCTGGTATTGTTCATGGTGACCACAGCGAAGTCCACAGAAGTGAAGATTAAAATAATAATTGGTAAACTGATATGAATTTTAAATGTGCTAATGTTCCAAATAAAAAACGAAATCCAAATCAACAAGGCAAAGATATAAAGATGCTTACGAGATAAAACCAGACCAATACGTTCTCAGAAATAAGCTATAGACTCAAATTTATAACTTAAAAATAAGAAGATGTTCGAATTCAATATCCATTCCAACAGAAATTTCATTACAATTCAATATAGAACTTACATTACAAAAGGCCTCATAATCATGCTCTTTTACCTGTTTTTCTTATATTAAAGAGACAATAAAGATTTTGTTACTTTTTCTTTATTAACGCTATCATTTTTTAAATTCAAACATAATAAATTCACGAACACGATTGAGTGAAGTGAATTTAAACGGATTCTGTGTGTTCAATCGACGTTCTTATACCTGCCTAACACCTTGATCAGTCGAAGTCCTCCGTATATGAATCCAATACGGGGCTCAGTGAATGACGGGGTATATTTGGGCGCAGGTTCAGTCCGTACGAGTGGGACAGTCCCCGCAACTGTGTGGACGAGCCGCCTGTCCTGGAGAATCAGTTCACACTGTTGAACTCGCTTTGGTTCACCATTGGATCATTGATGCAGCAAGGTTCGGATATCGCACCGAAGTAAGTCAACTGGAAAATCTATGCCAGAAATCACCGCACTACGAAATTGAATTCACAAAGGCTCAAAAAATGAACAACTTCCATTCAATTCGAAGTACTTCGTTAAACTAATTAGTTACAAAGCGACCACAACCCTTTGTGAATTTCAAGTTTCGGTGGCCGCTTAGCGACCAATTTAAATAGAAACGTGTTGGCGATTTCAACTATCCCAGGTTTTTGCTAGATAGTTAAACAGTTTGTTATTTAGTTGCTAATTGATTTTGAAGAGGAAATTAAACTTTTCGCACCACAGTGCTTCTGTAGTATCCATAGCTTGCTGCATCAAAGTTATAATTCTTAATTAAATTAATGTTGTTCACTCCTGTTGTTGTACTTTCTATCCCTGTGTTCGTGGTCTTAGTAAACGCTAATAATTCTAGTAGTTATGAAATTGAGTTCAGACAATAGATTAACTTGTGCTAACAATCTTCAGATGTAGTTGAAGGCTTAAGTATCTAGTTCAGACATTGCTATTAAACTGAGTTCATTTTGTTTAAATAAGTTAGGAATCGTCATAAAGTCTAAGAGGAGAATTTAAAATAGGCAAATGTTAAGCATATTTTAAAAACTGAATATTAATTAATTTCTTAAACACATTTTATTACTTAAGATAACTAGCGGATCATGAATTAGAAGCTAGTGTTTTTAAATTTCCCTTAAAAATTAAATTGTAAAACCGATGATTTTAATACTTTCCACTTTCTAAACCAGAGCTGTTTCCACTCGTATGGTGGCTGGAATGTGGTGGTTCTTTACATTAATTATGATATCGTCATACACGGCAAACTTAGCCGCTTTTCTGACCGTTGAAAGAATGGATTCGCCAATTGAAAGCGCAGAAGATTTGGCAAAGCAAACTAAAATAAAGTATGGCGCGCTAAAAGGAGGTTCTACGGCAGCTTTTTTCAGGGTACGTACTAGAATTTAAAATCATTATTATATCAATATTAACATTTCTACACGAACAACAAAACAGATAAAAGCATAGAGTTAACAATTCCATAAGTTGACATTGAATACCAATCGCGTAAGATAAAAATACAAATCCTTTTATTACCATAGGACTCAAATTTCTCAACATACCAACGGATGTGGTCTTTCATGGAATCCGCGCGACCTTCGGTATTTACGAGCAGCAATAAAGAAGGGGAGGAAAGGGTCATGCGGGGGAAGGGATCGTATGCATACCTAATGGAATCTACGACCATTGAGTACGTTGTCGAGAGGAACTGTGATTTGACACAAGTCGGAGGAATGTTGGATTCAAAGGGATATGGAATAGCGATGCCGCCTAGTAAGTTTGTTCGTGAATAGTTTTAGTTTTACCGTATCATTTAGGTTTATTGTTTCACCGACGAATATTCGTATTGCTTTATTCTATTATTTAACAAATTTCAGTTTAAACATTAATTTTTGTCAGTAACAGAACTTTTATCTATGAAAGCATTTACTTATATGTCTACTTTATGAGAAGCTGTTTTTACATTTTTTGTTATAAAAAAACAAACTAAACAATTTTTTCCACGAATTGTCACTTTCTTTTAAATTAATTTTTCCTTCATGTCTCTCAATTATCCTGTTTACAAATTTTCAATATTAAATAGAATAACTTCGAAATACGTAGTGTAGTAAAGATTAATCGAAGCCTCTGCCATTTCGCGGAATTAATGGGTATTTGATGACGGATCGGCAGAGAGCGATACTCTTAATATAATACAATTCTAATGTTTATCTTTTGGTTGAATTGTCTATGGTTCCGTATCTTCATAAAACTTTATGTGGAGCTTTAAATACAAGGACGAAACATTTATTCGCTATTCTATGAACAATTATAATTACATTACAGTATCGTGTATTTAATAATGAATATTTTTTTACAGTTTTTTTGCAATTAATTCATTTTACGTGGATTGCATTTTTATTATAAAAATATTTTATACTTTCACAAAAAATACATGGAAATGGTTAGAGAAAACATCATTAAATTTTTTAAATAAAATAAAGCTTTTCCATTGCGTCTATTAAAATTTGAAAAGGCATACATATTTCTGTGAGCACTCACGTAGTTTACATTTACAGTCTATGTATGATATCAATATTTATTGTTCGATAGTGCGTTACATAATCGATAATAGACTTTATACCTCTAAGAGCATCATGCATTGTGTAGAGGAAAATCCCTCATAGATCATTAATCAATACATCATTATTCACATAATATGATATTATCAATAACATTTAACAATATATGTACATAAAAACATCGAAAATGTTGAGCGCAGAATCACTTTATCTACAGAATTAAACACAAACGTTCTCAAACGCTACACGAATACATGCCACGGTTTATTTCGGTCATTAAATATAAACTTTTCACTTTGTAGATTCGCCATACCGTACCGCTATAAGTGGCGCTGTTTTGAAACTACAAGAAGAAGGAAAACTGCACATATTGAAAACAAAGTGGTGGAAGGAGAAACGCGGCGGCGGCTCTTGTAGAGTACGTTCATGTTAGGCTTTTACGGCATGTTTACATGGCCTACAATCCGAAAACCTTTTAGTTTTTAAACGCCAAAAATACGGCATGAATTTTAATGACTGCGAGCTCAAAATGTGCCATGATCTAAATTGCGGACGAAAATTTTTAAGTAGTCTTTCATTGTGGTTGAATTATGCACTACTTCAGGCGGTATGACGCCTTTGTCCGCCTTTTTCAGGATGCAAATACAGTTTGCAATCTCCGGCGCTAGCTTTTAGTTTTTGGGCAGCTAAACATGTTTTAAACGTTCACCAACTAGCTGACTAAATTTAAAAATACATGAAAAATGTTGAGCTTAAGATAAAAATGTATGGCGTTAAGAAATAGTGTCAATAGGAGGTTTGAATAGTAAAAAGAGCTTACTAGACTGCGTATTCACGGTTGCAATGTTTCGTAAATAGGACGAGACCTCGAAATCTTCGTCCACTGCCAACGAGCTGGGTCTGGCGAACGTGGGGGGCGTGTTTGTGGTGCTGATGGGCGGCATGGGGGTCGCTTGCGTCATCGCCGTCTGTGAGTTCGTCTGGAAGTCTAGGAAAGTGGCAGTCGACGAACGGGTAAGTTTGACTTTTTATAACGATCTTTATTGCGTTTTATTTAAGTAGGTCGAAGCGGCCTTATATAATGGTTTGGTGTTCTTTTTTGAGCGATAACTATTGATTCTTGCAAGTTTTTTCATTTTATGGATTGATTACCATCATATTATATAAAGTAATATATTTATACCCGATTTATAATATTTGATCATTGTTCAAAATAAGATCGAATTTCAAAGAATGGTACTGTGTTCCAGTTTTATTTTTGATATATTTTGTTTAATTTTTTTTGTTTTGTTCTAGGTTTATTTTTAAGAACTTTTATAAACGTATGTAAAGTGTGGTAAATTATTTATTATTACAGCTAATTTTTAACTATAAATTATTATTGTTTTAAGTATCACGGCTAGATAGTTTCGCTAGTTGTTACTTTTTTTTGCAATTGTACGTGTTTCAATTTTAAAGACTATTTGCTTTTCTTTCATGCATCATCAACAACAGAAGGAGGAGGTAAACTTTTTCTAACTAATTACTTAATCCAGTAGTATAAATTCTACTGCGTTCCGTTTGCTTTCCGTTCAGGCGTCCCTATGTTCCGAGATGGCCTCAGAACTGCGTTCTGCTTTGAAGTGTCCGAGTGGGGGGAGTGGAGGAGGCAGCGGGCCGCGGGAGGGGGCGGATTCCCCGTACCTGCACTATGGATTCAGTACTAAGAGTCAACTTCACTAGCGAGCGGACCGTGCCTCCTCGTCCCCTAGCGACGTGTAGGCATGGCATTATGAACCAAATATTAAAACCGTTTAAAGATTTTATTCGATGTATCAAGAGGTACGCCAAGTTTTACGGCTTATTGCAAGTCAATTGCAATCGACTTTACAATAGAGATGAGAACGTATTTAAATATCGTAACGTGAAAATATTGCAACTAACTTGAAATAAGATATCAACGAAATGTAAATTGACTGACAATTCAGTTCACTCTCAACAATTTTGTAAATTAGTATCTTAGTTAAATTATAATAAATTATACGATTGATTTTTTAGATATTATTCGAGATTATAGTAATTGTGTGCCAAATGTCTTAGTTACCAGTGCAGCATTTATGAAAATGTGTTTTTATGAATGGTTATGTTCGACTATAAAAATTGATTGATAACACTACTGCCGCGTTTCAAAGATCAATGTAAATAATAATATAACTCATATCGAATACATTTAAGATACAATAAAATTGTTGTGACGTACGTATTTTAATATTTTTAGATTTAGATATGTTTTGAACTTCACGATATATGTTAAATCATATTAAACTTGCCAAATTATAAAGTTGTGCCAAAATATTGCAACTTCTGTAAATAGTAGTGTCATTTAGGCGTAAGGATTCATCTTCCATGATAATTGTAACTTGAAACTGTTCATAGTTATTGTAAATAACATTTCATTGAAAATAGATTATATTGGAAATGGCTCTCGCTGACGGAAAGAAAATGTTATTTGAACTAATTAAATGTGCTCACGTATGTTTTAGGAATCATTTACACCACTGCCGACTGACCATAATGAAACCATAAATGGGGTTATAATTTTGTTTATGTTAGTTAACGATAAACATACTGCGTTAGAGGAGTTAATTACCAATGTTGGCAATCAACACATTGTTAGAACATATAGCAATATCATTTGATATGGTTGCCAAATACGATCGTTAATTGTGATTGTGATACCGAAATAGGCTCGTCAAATATTTGTCGCAAATTGGTTTCCTTTACTTTATTGACTAATGAAATATGAACAGAGACTGGAACGTAAGTGGAATGGAAATTTGATAGCGTTAAGTATTTTTGACGAGAAACTCAAACAATCCTTATTAAACGTACAAAGCTATCCTGATTTTATTAATTTAATTTGAATCTCTTGAATTGATTTTTTAAATATAATTATGTATATTTTGTCAACGGATTGGTGTAGGTGCACCATATAAGTAGAAATAAGTTTGTGGTTAGATCGTAAGTTTTGTGTATTTCAAATTGACCACAGTGAAATAATTAGTTGGAATCACAGATTAGATAATAAAAGGCAGATGGATTGTTCCAAAGACTCGAGTGACGCTAACTTCACGTACGTACACGTGCATCTGTGTGAGTGAAATTTGAAAATTACGAATCCCTCGTGAGGTGTTGTGTCAAACTAGACGAACATTTTTGTATTTACTTTTGAAGTTTGTATTTGCTTTTCAACGCGTCTCGATTCTTCGGCTGCACTCAATCTGCCTTTTATTCTCTAATCTGTGGTTGGAATATATTAGATTATTTAAAAAAAAACACGAAATAAAATCATTTGTGACAACAGCTCAACGTGTGCCAAAACATTCAGTCTACATTCTAAATATATTTTGTAAGTTCATACGTAAATTGACTAAAATTAATAAATCGTTTTACTTATATATTGTTTTATTTTATCCTCTAACTAGCTATTCCAGGTTTCAAATAGTTTCAAACAAATTTTGTATTTCTCTAGCCCTTATTTTTATACAAATTTATACCTTAATAAACATAACTAAATAAAAATTGCAATGTTTCAATTTTCACTCATGTATAGCAACGGAAAATATTTTTACTACATTAGTATAAAAGTAGCTTTATATACCAAATGATGGTTTAATTTACAGAACTTTTGAAACTTATGTATGTTATATAGAATGAGACTTTATTGAGCAAAATGTTGATACTATTCATTTAATAAAAAAATGAAGATTCTTAAACCTATGATGTTAGTTATTATGCGCTAGTATTGATGATAATCAATATTAATTTCATAAATATTCAACGTGATAGTTGTAAACTACGAACTAACAACTTGGCCAGTAATGTCATTTTATTGATAGTAATAAACATTTATTACGGCACTAACTCTAGAAATTACGACTAACTGTTTGTATTCAGGTATTACAAATGAGTTTTCTAGATTATAAATAACAATTGCTATTATTTTATTATATAGAAAACAAAATACACTTAATACTTAACATATATCTGATGTAAACAAAAACTCAATCGAATTTTACTAATTCAAATAATACGTAGTTCTTTCGATTAATTCAAATGAGTGTCGATTTTATAGACATGCATTAGTAACTCGATTATTTTCGGTAAAATTTATAAATGAAAAACACGAATTATCCTTGTAAAATATCTAAAATATAATGACTTAACTTTTTTTTTTTTTTTTTTTACTTAACTTAACTACCTTAAAAACCCCATACAAAGTTCGCTCACTCAACTCCAGTTACATCACGTAGCCCTGATGAGTTACGTGTCAAAAACACAAAACACCAATCCGATTAACTTTAATATTGAGCCAAAAAAGCTTGGTTATTTGACAAACTCTCGGAGCAGTAATATGGACGGGTTTGTTAACGAACGGCGTTTTGACCGAGGGCTTGTAACATTTAATATTGTTGAATTATGCCCCCACACGCTTGTATAACGTAACATTATATATTTAAATATTCCGCTTGACATGTCAGCTATAACAGCGGATATTAAACTGTAACTCTCAAGAGCGTAGTTCGTAGGTATTGCTTTTTATTCCATGATTAATGTTTTCCTATGTATGGGCTCAAGTTTGTTTACGCGTTCGCAGCCGTTCACCGTTTTTCCTCCATAGCTATTTGTTTAAAAGGAAACAAAAAACAACTCCAGCACCGTCAGCAATTTGGAAAATTATGTCCTATGCAATGGTAAGAGGATTTTATTGTGACGTTTTTGTACTGAATGAATCATTTATCACTAGCATCTGCACGTGACTTTGGTCGCTTTAGGGATCTATAAATGAATTTATAGTATCATTTCACCAAATCCAACTTATATTTCTTACATATGTTTGTTTACGAAATTTCATCAAAACTTCTTCAGCAATTGCAAGATGAATACACAAACAGCCAAACTTACTCATTTACAGTATTAGTAGAATACAGTTTGTTAAATTTTATTGAGTTAAAAATATCTTTATTCAAAGGAGTTTAAAATATGTAACAATAAATAAAAAAAGTGCAAATTGGTAACAAGTTTCGTTGTCGAGTGTTCTGCTTACTAAAATATATAAGATGATTTTCATGTGTAAAACCGCATAAAAGGAGCGAAAAGAAGAAACTATAAGTCAAGTGAAGACGACACTGAATTGGTTCACTAACTATCTTAATAGTTTCCTTCAATTACTAGAAAATCCGAACACGAATCCGATTCAATTGCGATTGTAACACCTTGCTTCATTTTACTTTCTTTAAGGCAGGCAGTTCTTAAATTCGACGAGATGTAGATTTTTGGAATGTCCAAATAAGATTTTATGCAACAAATATTTAAATTAGTCACAATATTCAATTCGTTTGTATGTATGCTTGATGTAACAACCTGTTCTGAACAAATAAAATTTTGCTGTTTATAATAGAATACAAAAAAATCACGTTTTTATGTGTTCCGATTAAAATTGTGAATTAAGCTATCTATAATAAACTTAATTAATATTTTATGTCCGCAATTTATTTAAGGAAATGAAGAACGTGACAAAACAGTGATGACTGAAAATACCGATTAATTAAGTTTGTAAGTAAGGGTTACATCACACTGCGATGCGATGTAAAACGCTGTAACGGAATGCGCGTTCTGAAAAATCCTATTATCCTACCCATGTACTAAATGTAATTTTAATGAAATTAGTATATAGATACGCTATTATATAGCTAGATTAGGTGATCTATAGACCTCTAGACAACCTAGAATACGGTTATTAATTTAGAATTTTAACACATCGCGGTCAATATAACTCTCTTTAATTTCAGTTTTAAGGTGAGCGTGCTCCATCCTAGGACGCATTATAACTTACCATCAGGCGAAACTATGGGCAAACGTTCACATAGAATAAAAATTAAATGAAACTGACAATATACAATTCAATTCAACATTCAATGTAACATCGTTCAACGGCAGCATTTACAGCACAAATGTTTAAATGTTAAAGAGAGGAAATTCTAACCACAAGAAGCCTTAGCCCTTTAGCCTTTTCAAAGTCTCCCATTGCAACGCTTTTGTGTGAAACGAACTTTTAGGATTAAGACGGATTTAATATGATGGTTTGAATAATCATCTTCCTAATATAACCTCAATAATCCTTTAATCAAAAACATGGCCGATATCAAAGCGAATGGTACAACGAGTTACATTCGAAACTCCCTGGCTTGAGAGAGTTATTTCTAATTTGGTACTAAATCGCTTTCTGCAGTGTGGCATGTAAATTATATGTTCAAATTATCTTTCCATGTATTTACCAAATTACTGTACGGTTTAACATTTAAGTATAACAATAGTAGAGCCCATAAATCGCGAGCAACTATTGCCGGGGATGATGACCTTCTATCAGGTTACCTGCCCGCTCGTTTGCCAATAAAGAAGTGTAACAGAGCGCTTATTATGCAAAATTTAAAGTAAAAGATTAAGAACATTGTATGCTCAGAACGAAATACAAACCATACTCCTATTATTAAGTCAGGAACTGCGTTAGTCACCGTTATGTATTCAACGGTCTTCAGTATATAAACACATTCACACACAATTCTATTTTCATGTCACAAAATATTATGGAAAAGGATTATCTTTCGAAACAATAACGAGGTGTACGATCGGCAACAATATTGTTAATGTCAACGTCCCTAACATTTGTTGACGTCTGAAAAATCCAATGTGATGCTTTTTAGTAACACATTGACACAAAATATTTGTCTAATTTTATTGGGATATTTTTGTGTGCGTATTAACATTAAAACTATAAACAGTTGTTGGCTGTTGATTCTAATGTTAACAACTCTTTTATATATTTATTTCTTATGTGCGTTTGGCGTGATATACTAGTGGTTGTTCGTTGCTAGCCCGTAGTTGCCGACTGTACTCTTAAATATAGGGCAGATCCGGCGCAAACGGGATTCCTCGCTGCCATAATGAGCGCCGGAAAATAATAGGTCATTACAATAAACTCACACCTCTTGCTATTCTCTCACTTTTGTATTCTGTATTCACTATTTGCTTTTGTGTTAGATTTACGAGTGTTTTTCTCTGTACTAGAGTGTATGATTTGGATATTCAATTATTTAATGTTACTTTATCAATGTTTCGGAAATAATGCTATCTAATTAAAAAGTGTTCATATTTTAACCACCTTACCCTAAAAGAGTCAATATTTTTAATATCATTTATCCTAAAATATATAACAGTCGTTATTAATGTAGAAATATGGGTCTTTGATACTGTTTTATCATCGTAGCATAGACAATTGTCAACATGTTTGTATTAAAGTAAAGTTCATCCAATTTACTTAAGAAATAAAGCTCTTTGCGTTCCCAAAAATTAATGTTGAATCCTTCTAATGGTTAAAATTAAACCATTACAATATTAATGAGGACAGCAGACTACAACTCGCTGTAACTTTGTGAACAACTTTATACACTTGCTCTGATTGTTTTGATTCGCTGACAGACTGTCATAACTGTTTAAAACTACATTCATTTAATTCCATTAAAAATATATATTTTTCATTTATATTAACCAAGTTTCGTGAATGGAATGATTCACTCCGAAATATATTAAAACATAATTTGCAATTTAAATATCTGCAATACGTAATTATGAATTAAACGAATACAATTAATGTTTAATTATAACTACAGCTAGTAACCAATTACCAAAAATTTACCGGGACGATATCGACAGTTTTAATTTGTTCAAATATTCCACCGTTTATACGCATCCATACGACAAATACTTCGCAGTTTGGAAAATAACACGGTTTTTTCATCTTTGCACTCCAATTCCCGACGGTAAAATCCATCCATTTCTATCAATTGAAACGAAGCGACAGACGTGTATACCGTTCGCAAACATGGCCGTAAAACTAAAAAACGTCACTTCAAATCTACGGATCACTTTATCAGTTTTATCGGTCGAATTGATGTTGAACGGTTAAGTTTAATATGACGCCCACGTAAGGGAACATGGTCGTTGAGTTGTGACTTGTGATTAAGGGTTGTTGGTGGAAACGTGAGGACAAACGTACTCAATGATCGGAACGTGTTTGAGAACGCGTGCCGCTGGACTTTATTCTATTGTGCTTTGATAAATTTAGACGTTTGTCTCCTGAATTGTCTCCTGTTTTACTTGTTAACGTTATGGAACTATTTATCTACGTTTATTTTTATTGATAATTGATTCACAAGTAATGGACAATTAAAGTAATATGTGAGAACCAGACATGGATTCCAGTCGCTGTAATGTTGCAGACTATATAGTCAATATTGACGTTGAGTTATTTTGCATGTAAATGTTACAATTATTTTTAAGGATAAACTTTACTACTCATATATTGTTGAATATTATTGCACGTATTATTAATAAAAAATATTTTGCAATCCAATATAATAAATAAAATACAGGATCCACTCTTTCAATAACAATAAATAGCTAGCTTAAAAACGTATAAAATTTCCAACATGCATCGAACTGGCAAACTATATTTTTTATTTGATGAAATTTAATTTTGGAAACTCGAAAGCGTTTCGACGATTCGTTGCAATGTCCATGAACATTTACAACATTCGTAACAACTTCGATTGTGTCCGTTTTCCCAGACAACGTATCTCCTTTGACTGTACAAAATTGAATTAAAACCTGTAATGTTTTTTACAAAACGGTTTTATACTTAGCAGCATAATTAATAATATAATAATTAGAACCTGCAACTATATTAATATTATCATCGACAGACGACTTTAGTAGAACTAACGGCTTTAGAAATTTCAAATCCATTCACGTCTTATTGAAATTCATATCTGCAAAACGTAAACTATTCAAACAGAATATAAACATAACAAAGTACAGAGCAGAGAAACATCAGACACTTGTAGATATAACGCAAAATAAAATAATATTTTTCGTATAAGACTTTGATAATAATCATAAAGGGTGGGAGCCAAGCATTGCACGATTCGGCCAAGCTCACACTCTACTCTCGTTCTACTCCCCTCCCAACTTCCCACCATCAATCTTCTTCTTATCACCTTCCCTTCTCACAAGCTGGCAAAGCAACTGCGACACTTCGATACTGTAGATGTTCATAGGCTGCGGCTAACCGCAACCTAATGACTAATCACTTAACATCAGGTGAACCGGATGCTCCACTTGCCTGCTGTGAATATAAAAATCATAGAATGAACATTTGAGTTACGACATAACAGAAAAATCAATTATCCTGTATAACTATTGTTGTTATACATTTTATAGGATTTAAGTAACATTAAATAGACCTATAAATCTAGTCGTTAGGTTAGAAATAAACAATGAAAACCTTACTATTATGCCGATGTTATCATGTTTATTAGTCTGCTAACCTACAAAATTAAAATCTATTTAAAAATTTATTTCGATTTTAATTTTGTAGAATCATGCTTATGATTTTTTTGTATAAATTTGCTCCAGCTTATATTCCTATTCCTGTTTTTTCTTTCCCTGTTTCCTTCCTTAATTATTAATTCCTTATCTAAAGTTTCTTAAAGCTGGAATCTACAGTACTCCTGTTATAAAGGTTGTTTACAAATGACGATGATCGTTTAACAGCAGGGGTCTGCATACTTTGCTTGATCTATTGTCGAAAAGGGCGGATATAAATGCGAAGAGTTTACATATCGATATCGTATATATGAGAATCATTATTTGTATAGAAAATGCGACCGTACGATGCGGATCACCGGAGGTACTTGTGTGAAGTTGTTCTATACAAAGAATATGAAATCCGTTGCGTCTATGTACGATACTAGTATAGTATAATAATAAATAATAATAATAAAATCCTTTATTGCTCAAATGCAGTTATACAGTTGATATTACATTTTAAAGTCCGACACATTTACCAATATATTGGCGTGCAAAAACATTAGCTCCACGTAAGTCATTTAAATGTATGTGGACGCCTAGGTAATGTCGCATTTGCCCTACCGGCCAGATGAGTGGAGAAATAATGAAGCGATGAAAAGAGGATAGATTAGGACGGGATGACATGGGATACGAATCATAGTGCAGGTATATTGTTTCATGAAATGAAACATAGAAATAATAGTGAAGCAAATTTATGTGTTGGCGCTTACAGAGACGCCGCTGGTCGTTTTATTGCTTCTACGTGATTAAAACGTCCCTTTCCGATGGCTTTCACGTTTATTAACTATCGCTGCATCGCGTTTATTTGATCAATTTATTGGAGTTTTATTGGTTTTATTTTATTATCAGTGATGGCTTCATTTGTCTAGTGGATAGCACATGAAATTATTATACTAAAGGTCCGGGTTTGAATTCAAAATATGATCTATACATATAATAAAACAGTAACCAAACCATTTCTGTACATTGAATATTTTTTAAAAAGAGTAGTTGGTAAGCAATATGTATGTTCTATAGACACCAAATCCATGTTTAGATTTTTTTTTCTGTTTGTCTGTTTATCTGTTTGTCTGTTTGTCTGTT
>LQNK01000373.1:111631-134058 GCA_001586405.1 Phoebis sennae | reverse complement strand
TTGGAAAAAAATATTTTTAGGGGTGGCTTCCCATACATGTAAACGGGGGTTAAAAAAATAAATATACGAGTACATAATTAAATAAGGTATCATTGGATAGGTCTTTAAAAATGAAATAGAAGTTTCTAAATGCGTTTTTTGCTAAAATAAATATATTTTGAGATATACGCTTCTAAAGTCGTGAAAATGTCATACCACGTGGCAATATGATATTTTGGTTGAGTTGCGGACACGCATTTTTAACTCTTAACGTATAGATTAAGACGTTACAAATACTCAATAAATTATTAAAAATCTTCAAAAAATAACAAACTTTCCGCCCGCGGCTTCACTCGCTTGGTCTACAATTTTCTGTATTTTGAAAAAGCGCGCGCGCAGTGTGAGATTTTGGTCAAACCTATTTTCATAGAAAATTAAAAAAAAACTATAGAAATTCGTATATATCAGCGGCCTTGCGAGCGTAATTTTTTAAACTTTTGTTGTGCGCCTCTAAAAATACAGATATTAGTGACCCACGCGTGCGAAGCCGCGGGCGGAAAGCTAGTTAAATAATAAAAAAAACTACACATGTACTTTTGGTACTTTTACATCCGACTAACTAACGTGACTGAAAATCTAAGGGTGAAAAGGCATTATTTTAACATATAGTTATTCGTTTTTAATGTTATCAAATGAAAACAGCATTTACTAATATTTATAGAACTATTTGAATCAAAAATTGTGTAATATCTCAATTTAAATTGGATCACGTTCGCAATGAAGAACCAAAACCGTTTTAACAGAAGATCGGCTTCAAGTGATAACATTTCTTTATAATATTGAAGTATTGTATTGTGATTATAAAAATTACTAAGAAATAATCCATTTATCTAACATAAAAAATGTGAGAAGTGTATATAATCGATGTATGTCTTTAAAAAACGACTAGCTGATCATATAGTTAACGATTGCTTGCTCCTATAATAAATACCATGTAACTTGTGTAACATCTGAGCCAACTGTACTCGGACGATTATGTATCAAATCTTTAAACTAAGTATTCACGTGTAAGTTTTTAATGAGAATAAATGATTCTTTAAACCTAAAAATTGTTTCAACTAAACGGTGTTTCCGAACGACTACAATATGTGGACCGTCAAGAGGAAAACCTACTTCCATTTTAGACAGCACGACACTCGCAAGGTTTTTGGCGTTGCGTGTGCTTATGCGCAGCAGTTATCATCAAGTGACCACCAGCTCGTTTGCCCGTTCTAATATAAAAATAATAATCAGCAAAATCACCAACCGACACAAAACACAACTAATACGTAAATCCGCTTAATGTAATTCTAAGCAGCAATGGCCAAGGTTGACGATTACTAAACATTAACGTACATACGTACTACATCAAACGTATTTAGTGAGAATTCCCTCATTAGACCCCCGGCGTGTGAACTGCACGGAATTCCACGTCCAACCAAGGAGAATTAAATTTAAATTAATGGGACTCATGTTATCACGGTATCCGCTAATTTAACACTTTTACCGCGATTTGTTTTAAATAATTGATATCCTTATTAAGAAGATGAATAGGAGTAGATAAGGAATATGTCAAACCGATTCTTCTAATGGGTGTTTTCAATATTCTATCTATCCCTTGTTTTGCTTACTAAAGTCAGACAAATCTATCTATTTGCACTTACTTTGATTTCAATACGCTGTCGACGGATAACCTTTGTTATGATTTTGACCATCAAATATCATTTAATCTGAGATCAAGTATTGAAATAATAGTATTTTATACACTTTTTTACACTATTTCCACTATTTATCTAATAAATAAATAAAATGCATTTCCACCAAGAAGTCACAATACAATCTATCAATTATAATCTGAGATTGCAATCTATCCATAATCTTTGATACATTATTGAAAACGGCCGTAAGTCGACATATATTTGGGTATACTAACTCCATCAAACGTAGTGAGAAACGTAATGAGGGAATTAGACCCCCGTCGTGTGTACACTGCATGGCATTTCACTTCGAACCAAGGACAATTAAACTCAAATTAATGGCTCCTATGTTATCACGGTATCCGCTAACTTAACACTAAACTTTACAACATATCGCAGTAGAAGTGATAGATGATATCAATGCTTTATAATGTAAAGGATTAGAAACTCAATTAAATTGTATCAAACAATGAGAATCCACTCATCATCTAATGAGGGAATGTGAACATTGCACCGCATTTCATTTCCAGCCAAGGAGCATTTAATGCAAATAAATGGGAACCGTCTTATCAGGGTATCCCCTAACAGAATAGAAATAGATAAGATATGTAAATTTACTGCGCTTCTATTCTTACAACTATTAACGTATACAAACGAATTTAATGAGAATTCCCTCATTAGATTCCCGTCGTGTATACTGCACCACATTTCAGTTTCCCGACCAAGAGCATTTTGTCAAATTAATGGAAGTCGTATTATCACGTTACCCACCAAATTCATAGTTTAACCGCGATATTTTCTAAAACACCTTAAGGAACACATCTTTCCAGTACTACTATTCTTACACATGTACTTATATTAAATTAATTTAATGAGAATTCCCTCATTAGAGTCCCGTCGTGTATACTGCACCACATTTCAGTTTCCCGACCAAGAGCATTTAGTCAAATTAATGGAACTCGTATTATCACATTACCCACCAAATTCACACTTATACCGTCATATTTTCTAAAACACCTTAAGGAGCACACCTTTACTCCTATTCTTACATATGTACTTATATCAAATGAATTTAATGAGAATTAACTCATTAGAGCCCCGTTGTGTGCAATGCACCACATTTCAGTTGCCCGACCAAGAGCGTTTAGTCAAATTAATGGGACCCGTATTATCACGTTATCCACCAAATTCATAGTTTAACCGCGAAATTTTCTAAAATACCTTAAGGAACACACCTTTCCAGTACTCCTATTCTTACACATGTACTTATATCAAATGAATTTAATGAGAATTCCCTCATTAGAGCCCCGTTGTGTGCAATGCACCACATTTCAGTTGCCCGACCAAGAGCATTTAACTCAAATTAATGGGACCCGTATTATCACGTTATCCACCAACTTCACACTTTTACCGCGATACGCTTTGGTAACGTTTTCGCTAAATGCTTTTAAGTAATTACTTGACAACAGATAACTTTGGATTTATGCTTTGATCCATATAAACTGTTTTAATAGTCCCCAAATTAAATTAATTTCCAACGATCACAACAAAGGGAAAACGAGAAACCTCTTTATCAGCCTTTGTGGATAGAAAATGATAAATAAATACATAGAATATAGACCTCCGATAACCTAGTTTTCAAAGTAAGATATATATTTAAATAATTTATAGAACAGTCTCTTTCATTCTCATTCATAACCCCAAATATTCCTTAATGATGTATACGAATTCTCTTGTATAAATAAAACCATAAGACGCACAATATCATATTCTAGTTTGATAAGTACGAGTGAAAACTGCAAAGTTCCGTTTACTTGATTTTCTTGAAAACGATAAAGTTTCAAGCAATCGTTATGTTAGAATACTCAGACAATGTTGCTAAGTTGTTTGTAATTACATATAAAATACGGTGGTTTTTATATCAATAGTAAAATTCTTAATAGAAAGAATGTCCTTTAAATATGTGTGAACTAGAATTAAAATAGTTTTAAAACTATTCATCGTTTTTTGTAAAAAAAAGCCGTATCAAATTAAACACGTCTCGCAATTCATCTTTTAGGTCCAAATTGTGAACAATAAATCTGATGTCAGTATTTTTCTATCCAACTAACGCGTATCTTTAAGCAAATAACATAGGTTATAATTAACAAAGTGCGTAATTAACGTTATATATTAAACTATATCTAAACCTGTATATAATGCAAATACAAAGGCCAAAGCACCAAGTTTGTCCAGTCAATAATCGAAGAGCCCTTCACAGCCCATCCTAACCCTAGCTTATTACTTAATGACTCTGTCATTACATCGATTGGTAAGTAATTTCAGTGTAACGATATTTACGCTTTCCAAACCGCTATCAGTAGAGGCACTTTAAATGCAAATCACGACAAAGTTCAGCTTGCACTGTAGCCTCGTTATTCAGAATATTTTATACACGAGTGATTTACAGTAGCCCGGCATAAAAATCTCACGTTACATGACTGCTTAACCTTTTTAGGGGATTTAAGTTCGAATACCGCATTGTTATTGAGATTTCGCTATTCTATTCAGGCTACCCATTGTTTTTAGATCCTTGTAAAATTACTTTGGGAATTGTCTGGAGATTTAAATGTTTTGTTCGATTTGTAAGTAATAATTAAAACTCCATGTCTACCTAAAATATGTGTATGAATAAATAAAATAGATGTGTAGTCGATTGTGTTGAAACATATCGATGGAAGAATAAATATTTTAAATGGTTTACGAATTTTTTTTTAATATAATCACTTTGATTGAATAATTAGATCGAGAGCTAGCCAATAATTTAGTATGGTAACTATATTGATTGCGGTATGGCGTTACACATACAAGTACTAATCATTAGTATCCACGAGTAAATGTATATCGATTGCGTCGATTAATTCGTGGCGAAATTAATAGGCTTGTCTATCTCATCAGTTTATACGATCAAATGATACAATATATTGTAAAGCTTGTCGCAAAAAAATATAAAAGTACTTTTCGTGAATATATTCTAAATAGGCAGTATAAATAATAAACTTACGAAGTTTTTCGAGCTGCCAACCCATCCTACCTACACATGGGTAACATACATTTTTTCTTTGAATCATCTGGAAGAAATACTCTTAATAAAATACGCAACAAAACCTTTGAATAGTTTAAAAAATTTACACTTAAAGCATTAATAAAAAATACAGAAAGCATTTTTATGCTCTACAAGCCACACCCCTTGGTTTCACCCGCGTATGTACCTTCTGATCCCGTGAGAATTCCGGGATAAGAAGTAGACTATATATTATTCTGAATCCTGACGTATATTAACACCAAGTTTCATCACAATCTATTTAGTACTTTTGCGAGAAAGATTAACAAACACAAACACATATATATCTATTTATTTTCACAAACTTTCATATTTATATTATTATTAGGATTGTTATAGGTAATATGTAAACACTTGTTTTGTGTTAAACTATTCATGCATATACAGATAAACTTGTATATAGTTTGGTTGATCTCATCTCAACCCAAAATTTATAGCAGCTATAAAACTAAAACGGTAACAGTTACTGGGCGATTTCGCCAATTTTAAGTGATGTACATTAAATCGACACTCGTAAAACAATGTTAAGTGAAGGTAGCCGGCGTGCTACTTGAAACAATTTATCGTCTAACAATACCAATCTCCATGTTAATTTGTTAACTCAAAATTTGTTTTCGTATTACGATTGTTGGTATTATGCTTAATATCAGAAGCAAGTATTTAGAATAACTAATAATTCATAATAAGTCATTGAAAAGATATTGTAAGATTATATTGAACGATGATAGCTCGAATATCATTATAATGAATTGTCACATAATTATAACTTAAGCAAAAATATTTTTTGAGTACAGATATGAACAAAATGAAATAACAATTTGTATTCCCATGAAAACTGATTTTATTCATCTACATATACTAAAATAATAAAGAGGAAAGATTTTTGTTTTTAAATGTTCTTAATGTTTTGATGCAAAAACTACTGAACCGATTACAAAAAATCTTTCACATAAGGCTACGGGAGAAAAGCCGCGCGGATCAGCTATACGCCGTATAATATAGCTCTCAGTGACAGCTGCCAGTGAAATTACGCTTCTGTATTCCTGATTTTTTTAATATTACAAACTGTAGCTGGTAATGTCATACTTTATGACCTTACTATTAATGGGAATTGTATCATCGTGACCACAGAAAAATATCGATATTTCATATAAAACTTAATTTAATTGCTTTTAATTTTGTTACAAGTTTACATTTTGAAAAACAAATATTAAAATAATAGTGAGTACGTAAATAAAATGCAAATTCATACCTATTGAGTAAAAAGCCTGTTTAACGGATTTTAAACGCGTTTTAAATTAACTCTCCGTTTCGGACCCTTAACAAGAAGTTATTGTTAATCGATAATTTTCATTAACATTTTTATTGTATCCTGAACACTTTAGGAATTTTAACATAGATTAACTTATGTCATAGAGATCAGGCTATATTTTACGGATTCTAGTAACCAATAAAAAGCTTCAATTTAAATGCGTGACTATACTCCACGAACATTGAACGAGTTCATTCTTTCATATTTTATGAACCATTAAAAGTTCACTTGTAACTGCAACTAGTACTAAATTTCGTACATTTATGAAACCGACAATTTCCGCGCTCATTTTAAACATGACAAACAAAATAAAGGCCAGTCATAAAGGCTTCACATAATAATGCAATATTCATACCTTTTACTTATGCGACCCAAATTTATAAGCAACAGAAAATGTATTCAAGACAGGGATATGTCTGTATGTCATGCTTATTCATTATGGAGGATTTACCAATATTACGCATTACTTTTGTATTTTCACCGCTAATTTGAAAGGTGTCAAATACGGTTCCTTTATTTATGCACACATATCAAATTATTTCAGAATATGTGTATATTCTCTCTGTAATGCTACAGTTGACCTATAAATGAGACAATAACATTTGACTCTGATGCTTTTGTTATTTAAATGTTGGTTATTTAATATAGAGTCAAGTTAATTTTTGTAGTATTTTAGACGTATGACACGTCTAAATTTTATTTTTACATAAAATAAAAATTCACACAGAGGGTGTCTAGGAAACTTGTTTATAAAAATATTTTAATATCACAAACATATTTCTATGTGTCTATTTAGCTCATTGAAATTCAGTGTAATGGCAGAAAAGCTTTTTTAAAAATGTATTACAAACAATATAGCACTATGCATTTCACGAACACACGTAAATAAGATAACAAATTTCATTCATTCTACGTTTCACCTCCAGCAGCCGTGCTGAAATTCCTTCAGTTCCAATTTCACATGCATCCCAGCGCTAAGTCGACATCACGGAAATTTGGATTCCAGCTTTGACGGTCGGCTCCGTTCCTATGGTATGAGATGGAGGACCACAGAACAATTTAGCTTATTTCGAATTGAAATACGTGGCTGGAATTATATTAAAGATATTCTTTATTTAAATATAATTCAAGATTTATTATCGTTTTGTTGGATCGTGGAAAGAATTATCAATAAAGATACTAACTAAAAAACGAATAGATATATGTTTTACGGCATAAACGTCATGACTATCTTTAGAGACGAAAATAAGTAACAAGGAATCAATTTTAAAGTTCAAACACATTAATCTTGAAAGGAATAGATTAATCTTAAATTTGATTCCAAAGTATAAAACTCCCGGAAGCCCGAAACATAATTAAAGACCGTAATAAAAAAGGATAATCGCAAAAAAGCCCTAAAAGATCGACTTCAATGTCACTTCCAAAGTCGCGATGAGGCGTTAAGTATAAAAAAGATGTTGCCGGCATAATGAAACGTGCAAAGAATTTGTCAAGTCACAAAACTTATTTGAACAGAGCTATTGAGTTTTACAAGTCTATCAGATAGACGGCTATAATGTTTTCAGAAAAGTTAATCTCTCAGTGAGTGTCGAGTTTGAATAAATCTTTTCGGAGCCATTACCTTGACGCATGATTCGGACCACTGCTGTCCAAACCAGTATAAATTACTACGTAAAAATTTATAAATTGCAAATTTACTGAATTTTATAGAATTTTGTTAATCTCTTTGAAGTGTCTACCTTTTAATTTATGTCCGTAGCGTATTTTAAGCAAACATTTTGATAAATTTTATATTAAATTAAATCACACACATATCAAAAATAAGAATATTAAAAGCAGCGTAAATAAATGTCGGACATAAAAAATCAAGTCAAATGATTCTATTCATAAATGTAAGTATGGAACAATAATATTTAATGTACAAAATGTGAAAAGGCGAGCGATAATCACGTCATTTTGTACAAAGCGACACGAGATTTTTCGATACACTTCTTTTGACACAAAGATAGATGATATCGTATGCTTTATACGCGTTTTGTATATAATACAAATTTACTTTCCATTTGGGAATCAAATGAAAGTTACCTTTGTGAATGATGCCTTTATGCTAGAGCATAATATGGCTCTATATAAAGTACATTATTTAACAATAGCAAAACGTTTAACAGAATAATGATATAATACATTTTTTTGAAGCGCGGGCAAGAAAACATATGAATCTTCAAATGTTAAACACTATACGCTACCCCTGTTTCCTCACAATTCAATAGGTTCGCATTTAATAATCATTTTTCCTAGAAATTTTACAAGGAATGCAAAACAGTTTTACAATTTCGCAAGAAATGCACGACTAGCAGATACAGTTAAAAATATATTACAGAGTTCAAGCGACTTTAATAATTTGCTATTCTTTCTAGAACCAAAGTACAAAAGCGAGAAAAGTTTCGGTAATTCTTAAATACGCGATTTCGTTAAAAATTTTATATAAATCTTCGTGTAATACTTTGTGAATGCTAATTATATAAAAAAATATATGATAATTGCGCCATATCTATAGAGAACAAGAATTTCCTATATATTTTTCAACTTATGATAACGACCAAGCGTGAATCTATCACAGCGAAAAGTGTAAGCCTGACCAAACCCATATTAGACTAGTTACTTCATACTTTAGCGATCTTAATAATTATTATGATATAGCATACACTTTCAGTTGCGGGAAGAGGTGATTTTTTATAGAAGTCTAGTTGGCAGAAACCATTTAAAAAAATTCATATTTCCACTATCGCGCAAAAAATATATGAAAGTAAATCATCTGTGTAGATCGAACGAATCAAAAGTTGTTGCCATTATTATAATGAATTCAAAGCATTCCATTACCTATAGCGAAGTGGTTGAACATAAATTTAATAATTAGTCAAAGTTTGAGCCTGAACATTACCCTACGTACATTCCGGTATACGGAACAAAGTTCACAAACTTTGGTTATTTCGAATAAATCGCCCTTTTACGACGTCAATTTGCGAAGCACCCGTATAACCTTTATTAGATATTATGCTATATAGTATATAGTGGAAGTATTGAAACAACGGGAATTTCATCAATAATTAACTTATAACACAATTGATTATTGACTTTTACAAGTATTTAAATTAAATTTTCAATAGGTATTAAAGTTTTATTCACAAAAGATTTCTAGCCATGTTATAACATCCAAAATACATTAATTTAAATCAGTAAAAACAGGAAGATCGAAAATAATTATTATGCAAATCAATTATGCAATTTCTCAACTGGATTCTTTCAACATGAGGTTTTTATTATAATCTTTTGAAAACAAACCCTGAAAATAATTTTCTTACATTAAAAGTTACGTAGGGATGTTACTTTTTTGTAATCAATGTGAACAGACAAGTCTTCGAAATAACAGCTATATATAATAATGGAAAATAGCGAAACATCAGTGAAAATCATCGCTTCAGTATTTCCAACAGTGATGACATGAAAGTACCATTACGATATTTAAAAAAATTATTGCAAATATTTTTATAACTTATTTTTGATTTCATTGTTCTTAATTCAAAGGATATTAAGAAATAATAGAATTTAATTTGAGAACACATGGACTAAATGCAAACAAGGTAAATTGTATTTTTTTTTATTGGATACACGTGTTACGAAATGACAAGAATTGTTACCCTAAGGGCGCCCTTTCTGTTACAATTTGCAACAACAGCAAATGGAGTTTAACAAAATAAACGACAAAGTTGCAAAATTCTACAGCCAGCCGCGTGAAATAGTAGAAGCAGGAGTATTTTTTATGAAATGATGGGAATATAGGCCTCCAGGCCTCCGTACGAAACTCAGTGCAATACAAGCAGTATTGCATTTCACACATTATTAAAAAAAAAACAAAATAGTTATTGGAAATAAATACAAAATAGTATAACTCACAGAAGGCAGGTTATTTGTTTTATAGACGGTTGAACTTGTAGCGACAAAGTATGCGTCTACATATATCTTGAATAGCTGACATGTAAGTTTAGGTCACGTACGCGTATAGCTCGCCACTTCAGTCGTCTCCATACCTGCATTATGTACAGTTATTTAATTAAGTGGAAATTATATGTCACATGTAACGGTACTAAGAAATATATTATAAAACACAGGCGTTTCATAGCTCCCCGATCAACAATCATTCTTCTCCACAAACTCTAGCTATTGTCCTTCCTTAATAGGAAGTAATGCGCCAATACCATTATCACGCCTTTAATAAGATCCACTACTATATTGCGAGAAACGCCAATGTGTCAACTATACAAAACAAACATTCTATCGTATCTCAGCCAGATTTCAAATACCACTATAGGTTTAGACACACCTGCTTCAATTTGTTGGAAATACTCAGTCACGTGCTATGCTTACATTACTTCAGTGTGATACAAAAGCAAAATAGCAAAACGTTACAGTTGCTACAAACAATATTATTAACTATAAATTCAAGCTTTACTATTGATTAATGAGTAAAAATTCATCGTATCTTTAAGGTAATTACAAATACTATACAGCAAACGGTACACGGAGTATTATCGTGTCAATTTTTGAACTATCATTTTTAGTTGGATAATATCATAAATAGGAAAGATATTTGCTTTTGTATGTAATGACTTCATTAAAATTCGTTTTACAATCTCAAGAATCTTTCACCATTATAAATCTGCATCTTCACTGAGGCTATATTACAGCATGCGAGAGGGAAGCCGTGCGGAACAGCCGCTTTTAACCATTCTGAGGGTAATCAGATATTATTCAGAAGCAGCATTTGAATACTTGCTTCATGTTAAATTCAAGACTAGATTATTATAAACAGTTCCATACTTAAACTTAAAGACCCAGTTGACACTAGCCACCGTCAATTACTTCTCGAGCTTAAATCCACATTTCGTGTTCTTACATAAATTAAATACATATCTTAGCTTTAAGACTAACGACGCAGAAATAATTACTTTATTATAATAATTATTACAACGGAGGGTCGCTCGGGGACTTCACTTTAGGTAGTATGTAAGCACCTGTTTTACTGATCTTAATTACACGTTATGCTATGAATATTTTATTACACTCCTCAAATAAGGGTATTAATTTATATATGGCCGTGTTACTTTGTTTGACATTGTTATATTTATATTAATAGATACTTAAACAATATTTTTTTTTGTATCCATCTGGTAATTTCGTAGATTCATTAAGAATAGATTTATGATACAAAACTATACACATCTTTAAATATAAAGCTAACAGTTTGGACGTGTTATTCTGAGAAACTAATGGACCGATTTGAAACAATCTTTTTATATTAGATAAACCATTAATCGAAGAAAGCTACAGACTTTATAATGTAATGCTACGAGAGCGAATCCGCGCGGAACAGCTAGTAGAGAACGATACCTTAATTTTATACAATTTCCATTGAATTGTATGTATAGGAATACGAGGATCTTAATCACTAATTAACAAATATAACCTGCAAGTCTAAAACTAAATTTCTTTTAAATTTCTTTCTGATATATTCTAAAGCATTACTTGCGGTGACTTAAATTTAAAAAATTGTGTTTTAATAACCAGAATTGGTCAGCAAAACCATCGATTTGGCGACGTTCCAAGCTGCAACCAATCTGCGGCAGTCACGTCAACACATTTTTATATTAAAGATAATTTATTGCTATTTAAAAACCATCATACATTGTCAGCGTCTTCCACAACACCGAATTCATTTATTTTAAATATATTATATTTTGTTGATAAAATCTAAAAACGCTATAAAAAGATATGATATCTTGTTTTTTTTTTGTTTGTGAAAGATCTATTGAAAACGGTTATTAAGGATATTTTATTGATATTGGGATGTTAGTTTTTAAACAGATAAATAAAACAACGAGTTGCGATGGGTTAAAATACATGTGTCACCATCCCATTTCTACCCGCAGATGTTGCGACAGTCCTCTGTCTTTTTAATTACCCTCTGTCGCTAACATAATTATGTTTTGAGTGCAGAAGACCGGCATGAACTAGTATTCCACTGTGTTCCGTGAGCGGGTGCCTACAGGCCTGTATTCCCATCCCATTCCTCTCCCATCCTATTCTAAACCCTCTCCCAACTTATTATCATTATTCCTCTCTTTATTTCCTTCTCTTCCTTCAAGCCGGCATGGCATCTGCGACACTTCGTCGTAAATGTGGCTGCGGTAAGTCACTTAACATCTAACATAGGGGCATAAAAAGCCCTAAGCAGCTACTATATCTGTGTGTTACACGAGCTGAATAGTTATTTAAATTTCTAATAAATTTCATATCTCTATCTGAATATAATGAATCGATAACTGAACAAGGAAGAGGGCGTTTTTAAGTTCCTACTAAATAGAAATGTTAAAAAAGAAATTTTAATCATTTTATTGGTATTGGTAATTTAATTTAAGCCTTAATAAACGAAAAACAAAATTGATGACATAAACTATTTCATCCATCTAAATTTCAATTATCTTGAGAAAATGAACGAAGTCAAAAATTTTATTCACGTTTACTAATTGCTTCCATTCCTCTAAAAAATAGCTGACATAACAGTGGTTTTAAAGGAGATTTCAAGGAATTTTAATTACTTATAAGCATTTACTATTAAATCTTAAAAGCTCCTTAGTTCATGAAAATATGTACAAAATTAAGAACTAATCATGCAGGCCTACCTGCTGCGTAAGCATCAGTATTAAAATACCATGTTTCTTTGAACAAACCTCACAATATAGCTTATAATTTTTCATGAGGCTAAACTTAATTGGAACAAAATTGGTTTCTAAAATCTTCAATTAAACAACTAATGAACTTCGAATATTAAATCGTTATCGTCTCTATTATTTATAGAACAAAATTTTTATGTTGAATACAAGTCTAACTGAAAATACTTTCAAAGAAAATTCATTACAAATATATCAAAACAACTTAGACAAATAATATATTTCAAAGCAATCGTGTAATAACTGAAAAGTTTCATTTACGTGTCTACCTCACTGATTCGTAACGTTGATAGATAAAACTCGAAGAAAGTGTTCAGAAGATTTTCCTGCCAATTAAATTAAGTGCTGAGCGATCAAAGTGTTCGTACTTACAAAGTCTTACGTTAAATCTTGTCATCAGAGGAAAGTTTGTCCTTTTTCCGAGACTAGCTTTAACTTTTTATAATCTGTCACGATAACAATGCACTGAGACATTTTATTTGTTACGTAATTTACGTTATTGTTTCTTTTTATAAAAATTATCTATTTTGTTAAATGTTATTAATTATGTTTGGCAGCATCCTAATTATTTGGATAATTTTTTATGTCTTTATTTATTTTTATACATTTTTCAGCATTATAATTAGTTGTATTAAAATGGTTTTATATTTTATTGAAGTTTTACTTAAAGTTTAGTGTGGTCTGCAACCTACACTAAAAGAATATATTTTCTTAGATTTGCGAAAACCGCCAGTTTATCCATAAGGTAAGCCTTATTACATTTTCATTGTTATAAATTAACAATAAAAATAATTAGTAAAATCGAACCTCTATATAAAATGCGATACACACATCTTTTCTACGAATTTAACTGAAAATCCATTCTGAAACAAGTTCGACGTACAAAAACTACAGAAAAATAAAATATTTTAACCATAACTTCATAGTTGAAGAGCCTTGAAAGAGATAGCTGGAAATAAAAAGTAAACAGATGTCATAGTTAATTGAATAGTAGCCTCCGCTGCTTATGTGAGCGTGTGTTTGCATAACTCTCATATGACATAATTCTACTCAATTTCCTAGTACTCAACGTTCAGAGCCTGAAGGAGAGCGTAGCTACTAATTTCCGGGCTATAGAGCATTTCCGTTCTATAAAATGCATATTATATCACATGTTATGACACAAATATTTAAATTGCATCTCATTATAATTTAAATACGACACATTCGTATTTTTAGCATTGAAATGTTCTGTATTTTTGATAAATTTCAAAGGAATTTTACTGTATGTCCAAAAGAAAATTACTGTTTTATTAGAATGATACTGATTGAATGATAGCCCTTAAAGGCCAAAAACATTCATGGCGTACATTTGTATGAGCAACAATAAAGTAAACAAACCCTCATATGCCAAACATCTGTACAATATTTTTCTGTCATTACTTTAATTCTTCAGTTATTCTATTCGTTCGTTTAATGTACAATTTCTAAATGGAAGATATGCCCCTCGTCACATACATTATGTAACTGTACATTTATATAATTGGTCCTGGAAGCTGGTAAACAAGCATCAAATCTCCATAATTATTCAACAGGTAAACAAATTTATTATTGAAATAGGTGTTAATCGGATTTCTAGTTGGATATGTGCCAAGCCTCTCATGTCTGTCTTGTAGTACAAAATGTTTCACACAGCTTCTAATTTCTAATACATTATTAAATATACCCGTTATCATTTTAATTGATTTATTTAATAAAAGTTTGACAATCTATCAATTAGTTAAATAAAAATGTCTAATTCCCGGTTTCTGAATATTTTAATAAAACTGTCAATAGTTATGGATTCAGTAAAGTCGGACGAATTTCAGACGAGATTTGACAATGATGCGTTTTTGAAACGCAATTGTCATAGTTATAGGACGTAAACGCTATCGAATAGATAAACTGGCGTTAAAGTGACTCAGAAACAAGGTCTAAGTTTTTTGACTATTTAGTTTAGTTTTAAATAATAAGTAACCTTTACAATTATCTTTGTCGTAAGTAACAACATTTTTTGTTTCATAACTTTTAACGATACCGTATCGTTTACCAAAAATGTACAATTTTTTGTATAATTTTGTTTAAGCTATGTAGCCTGTTGTATATATTTATTGTAGTGGAATTATTCAATCTACATTGGACAATTTAAACATCTCTTCACATTCCTGAACGTCAGTGTTTAAGATGTAATCAAGATTCTAGACCAGTGAACAATGTGTCAACTTAAGTAACTCATGAAAACTTTCTTAGTACCGTAAATGATCCATATCAAATTAATTATTGAAATCTTGGTTAAGAGAGTTTAGATGTCAACAAAGTTTCACAAAAATTAGCGCCTGAGTAACGGGTGTACACTATTTGATAAGTGTTGATGCCAAAAGTATGTGAATGCTATTTTTTCATACAATTACTTGCGATAAAAACAAGTGTAATTAGAATTTTATATATATGTCTGAAATTTTTTCACACAAAGATTACTGGACCGATTTCAAAAATTCTTTCACTATTATGAAGCTGCATCTTCTCTGAGTGACATAGTTTCATATAGGCTATAATATAACAGTACGTTGTGAGAGCGAAGCCACGTCAAACAGTTAGTATAAAATAAAATAGCTACATGCGAGCTAGGCCTTTCCACATCTATTCGAAGCCAGGTAGGTTCTCTATTCCAATATAAAAGATGCTTTTAAAACATAGAATAACAATAAAATTGATCCCGCTTGCTATAAAAGTAACGTTCATAATAAATAGCGGCGTGCGTGCTATTATTTTGCACTTTGCAGATATGAAACATTATTGTGGTATTCTCGCTCCCATTCAAGTATAAACGAAGTATTTTTGCTGTAGAAATCCAATTTCTTTTATTGTTTATACATCTCATTTGTGTTAAGTTTAATTTATTTTAAATGTATAATTCATGAAAGACTAATCTTTCCGAATGTTTTACACAAATATTTTCTATACGGAAGAAGAACGTAAAATCAAATACGTATAATATTTCACTCTCAAGCTCCAAAAACCTTTATTTTAATTGGTACATTATTATTATAACGAGATACAAAAATATCAGATACGAAATCACATAATTAGCACAATCAATTCTGCGAAAGTAAAATCAATTATCGTTTGAATTTCATGAAATAACATTCCTGCCCCAAGGGTCAGGTAATTATTCCAATCGAGGAAACTAAATATTTTGAGAGGACAACGGTTTGGCCGTTTCGTTAAACTTTTTGCGCCTCAACAATATATTCCAAAATTTTTGCCGAAAAGGTCACAGTGTGGGGTAAACATCATTAATTCTATGCGCCGCATTCTCTGTATTTCAAAAACGTTTTAAATAAAATATCACGGGCTCCAGTGAAAATTTTAAATTATTATGAAAGTGTCCACTGCGTTCTCGTTTTATCTAAAGCAAACGAAAGCTTTATAATTTAAACTAAAGTTCTTTACGCTGGACTATTACGCCTGGAAATTCTACAGAATTAAGACGCCTGAAATGCATTTTTCATCAAATGTTATTTTAACTATTTTATGCCTTTAGTGAAACACTCTCTATTTTATTTAGAATGAAAAACTTATTTGCAACTGTGTTAAAAAGGTGAGTATAATATCAAAAAGGCTCTCAGATAGAATATTTTACTCTCAATTATTTAAAAACCGTTACAACGGCGTTTTATTTTTTAAAATCTTGAAATTGTTGGTTGCGCAACTCGTCATTATTTTGTTCAAAATGAACACTTTGCAACAACACTTTTTAAGCTCATTCTTCTTCAATTAATTCAACTTTTATTATATATGGATATAATACTCATTAAAGAAGTATGTCATAGTTATAAATAGGAAGTATTAGATTCAAACATTACAACTCCGACAACATACTGCATTGTATTTTCTTCTCTATTTTATAGAAACTCTTCCCAAACACAGCACACATATTACCATATTTCAATCCAAGGTAAGTCAAGTTAGATATGGAATTTGATCCATGGGTTTTAATGAGGTATCCATGTCTTTACCCAATGAAATATAAAGCGTAGAATCCCCAGTTGCCCGAGGCTGGCGTATTTCTGAGTCTATTTCACTGATCTATTTTTTTCTTTACAGGTCAGTAGGTGACTAACATGTGACGAACAGTCTTTTTATACAATATGGGATGTAACTGTGGTGTAAATACATGACATTTTGATGACAAAATAACCATTAACGACCGTTTTCAATATTCTATCTATCCGTTGTTTTGCTTACTAAAGTCAGACAAATCTATTTATTTGCACTTACTTTGATTTCAATATCCTAACGACGGATACATTTGCTATAACTTTTGTCTATCTATTGTCATATAATTATATTTTTATTAAATTACAAATTAGTATATTATTGTCTAGTTTAAACAAAAACGTAACAATACATCAATCAACATCAACTTTTGTGACATAATTTTCTGCAATTTATTATTGACAATGGCAAAAGAGGAACAACAAAAAACGAAAGGAATTCTAAATCACATTCGTGAATAATGTACAATAGAAACACCTTTTTATTTCCTTTTCCGTTTGTATAATATTTGCTTTAGCGACATAAAGCAAAGTCTTTGGAGATTTCTCGTATCATATTTTTTGGTCTTTACTGACGAAATTGTGTATTTCATAACGTTTCAACATTACAATGTCTTATAAACATTTTGTTTGAATTTACATGATATGTATGTCTAATGTATACTAATTATAAAGGTTCTGTGGTTTTGTATGTATGTTGTAATGTTCCTTACTGCATCTGAGTGTCACAGGCTATATAGGCTTATAAGCTATATAACATTATGTTATGGGAGCGAAGTCGCGCGGAACAGCTAGTTATAAAATTTTGTTGAATATTCCTTTAGGGTATCAATTTCCAATAATTAACGTAGAATACAGTATGAGGTAAGAGAATGGCCATTAATTAAAGTTTGGAATGCCCAAGGAGCATAATACTAAATCATTCATCTAATATATTTAGAAGCTAGGGGATAACATGTCTTATATCTCAAGATTTACTTAATTTAAACTAACAATAATATGTACAAATGAAGGAATTCTAAAGTGAATTGGAAAATGCACTTTTAATAGTAGTAATTGTAGATTAATACAGCAAGGTAAGCGTGCCTCCGTTTTCCACGAAAGTCGTTTATTTTGTAAAGACGAGCCCTCTACTTGTACAATAGTTTGGAAGCACGTCGCGCCATCACGGTCACTTAAAGCAGGAAATGGTGTTTATTGACAAAGTTCGCTCAATGCGAACTTGAGCGCCAGTTGAGCCTGAGCTCCCTCATTAAAGAAGAAAAACTTCATCCCATTTTTCCGCTCAAATCCAGTTGAGAACTAGCCATCTGTGACTGATCTGTCCGTTCGTAATGACTTTTAGTTAGCAATTTTTAATGTAGTTTGCAGTCGCTTTTGTATAACAGTTTCGTCTTGCAATTTTTTTGTTGAAAATGTATTAACTTTTCTGAATTTAGGCAATTCGAGTTCTTTCTGACAAAGGCTCATTATGAAAACATGAGACAAGTGTATTTTCGATAAAAAACAATCGAATAATTGTAAATTATTCAATTTCTATTATACATATTATGACCAATTACCTATGAATCGAACAATGCTAAAGTTAAAATATTTGAATTAATTAATAGTTATAGTTTTTATCGTAATCGAATTTTAACATTGACTCTTTTTATTACCACATTCACTCACAATGTAATCACTTCATACGTAAATAACTAATGAAACGACAATCATAAACACATTCCGTACACAACTGTTTTTTTATCATTCCAAGACTGATATTTGTACGCCCGATCCAAATAAAACATATCGTTTCCGCATTCCTCTTATTCCCAGAAATAGAGCATTTGGTATTTTTCCCTCAGCGGTTTACGACCACAAAAATGTTCCCTAACTGAGGTCGCCCAAATAAAATGGAATATTTTTTACAGACCGCAACAAACTTTTTTAATGTCTA
Source organism: Phoebis sennae (assembly GCA_001586405.1). Taxonomy (NCBI): domain Eukaryota; kingdom Metazoa; phylum Arthropoda; class Insecta; order Lepidoptera; family Pieridae; genus Phoebis; species Phoebis sennae. Next base: position 115,125 of record LQNK01000373.1, on the reverse strand, counting down.
CCGATCTATCTTTGTAACTGTGGACAAAATACTTTTAACGTAAACAAATGGCTGTTTAGAAATATTTGTTCCGCTAAATCTGTTTTCTTATTTGAACTGCTCTCAATTGTTTATTTGCTTCCAATTTATATAATTAAATATTGTTTTTATTTCTTTTGAAATAGCCAAAGTTAATACTTAGCAAAAAATATTTGTAAACTCAACGTTCCGTAACAATAAAATGGTACAGCGATAATGAACGATGAAGTGCATCATCTAATAATAAAAATAGTAGATGTGAGATCTGGAGTTAGGCCAAATGTTTGAATGGCCATGACGTATTCGGATCACCTGCTATGCATATGTATGCGTGGTGCATACATTTGCATACGTGCACCCATTTAATTCAAAATTTTAATAGCGATGAAAAATATTGCTAGGCTGAAAAATACTTTAAAATCCCTGCTTCCCTGACACAGTTTTCAAATACCGACATTTACTTTATAAGATGAGCTTTCTAAAATGAAAATGTTGTATTGAATCAGAAATTGCTTTCATATTCGCAATGTATACACGTTATTATATATTATGTTGTATGCAATTAATAGATACATATAGTCTATGATAAAATGATTCAGACTTTCTCTTTTACTACTATTTTTAATAAAATTAATTATCTAAACAAAAAAATAGTAATATTCTGATTAGTAGTTTATATGATTCCTTCGAACACAATATAAGGGCTATATGCAAATGGATATAGAATAATACGTACAAAATCGATTAGTGAAAGAAAGGGGTAGAAAAGTATTAGTATGTACAAGGGGCAACGTCCCATTTACCTGCATTTCGTTACTGATATTTAACTGTAATTGGTTTTAGATTTTTTTTGTTTTATTTTTTGTTTGGATATTTCAACTATTTGATAAATCAGTTTAGGCATTACGTAAAACAGAAGACATGCATTCAAAATGATCATATAAATGGTATATTGAAATTCTCAAATCTTTCAATGCATATTAGATGTTAAGATTTTTTTTTCTAAAACAAAATGTACCAGGTACTAATTTTATTAAGTCAATATATGATATGCATAGATTATTCTTACCCCTACAAAATATCTGCTAATTTGTATCTTGCGACGCAATGCATCATCGTAGTAAGTACGACGTAACACGTGTCAAAGCAAGACTGTTTGGCTGGTCTGCTGGCCAAGATCGCATCGACCGGCTTCGCTGACCCAGTCTACATCTGCACTCTCTAATCACGGACACATTATCTAGAACATCGTGTTTTTTAATAAATGTTAATTTTCAAAACCTTACACGCGGTGAAAATTAGTTTAAGCAGTTTTTACGAAACATGATTATAGCCAAGTTGTAATGCGACAGATGCGAGCAGAATCTCATTGTTCTACTTCCACGATTCGGAAAATATCATCGTAAAAATGCAGGGCAAGTATCATTTTATACTTTTAACTCCAACAGCTATTTACCGGAATAGTTTCGGCCCCTATTTGCTTAGGTCGTAACTGTGAACACGAGAACTTTTGTCTTGCAGAATTTCGACTCATACTTTTAGGACTTCTGGCGTTAAGCAGTATAACAGACGCCGCGTTCCGAAATTTTATACTGCAAAAGAAAGCTATCAGCATTGGTGAGTCGTCACTCTTTGTCATACATAAAAGTATCTAATAATTTTTACAAAATACAAAAATGTTGTTATAAAAAAATAAAAAACAATAAAAACACCTTATAAAAATAACAACAAGGTCTATATTGTAAACAAATCTGTGGTAACGCAGAAATTTATCAATTTATTCGAGTATATTGAACTCCAAAGTATTCCATATTAATACAATTTTAATATAGGTGTCATCCTGCCTCCAAATACGGTAACTGAAGTGGCATTCGCGTCAGCCTTAGCCCGCGCCTCCATGGAGAGCGAGAAGTACAATTTCATCATGAACATTAAGTATGCACCCTATGGCGATAGCTTCGCAGCTTCCAAAGCGGGTAAGCACTGAATATACTGTTTATCACTTTGCTAACAGCTATACTCAACCCAAACCTTGAATATTTACATAAATTTATAAAACTATTTCACTAAAGCTAGATGTTGCTCATAGTATCGTTATAATTCATTAACTGTTCTGCGACTACGATCCCGAAGCATAATGTTTAGTCTGTAACCTACTCGATTAATGGACTATCTAACCAAAGATTTTTTTCAAATTGGACCAGTAGTTCCTCACATAGGGGACATTAATGCAAACTCTTCAGTTTTATATTATAAGTATAGATTTATTAAATGAATGACAAACCCCTGTAAAATATTACAACAACATAATTCAAAAACAGGAGCGTTAATTAATTAAAACAGATTTGTTAATTTTTAGTTTTATCTGAACCAATTGAAACACTACTCTATATACATAAGCTTCAAAATGCCCTGCGAATATTAAAATGTCTTTTACTTTATAACAGTGAAAAGGCTAATGGGCTCTGAATAAAATATCTATTTACCCACGTTGATTCAATTAAGGCAATAAAAACAATGTTTATGGAGGACAAAGACAAGTTATTTTAGAATGACAAAATGAAGTTTTTTGATTTACTTACTACTTTTTTTTTTAGACAAGACATTATCATTATATTAAAAAAACATAGCAACATTCAAGGCTATTTATAAAAAAAAGCTTTATCTAAACTTTCTGACATCATATAAAATTATGTTAAGTATTCAACTACTGGAACAAACTCCACATTTAAAGCTATTGTTATGGAAGCATACGATATCAATTCTCCTAACTATTCCACATACTCAAAGTAAAATAAAATAGTAAATAGTGAATATTTTATGCTTTATATCAAAGCAATAAGATCCGTTTTTAATTGCAGCGTGTGAACTTCTATCTATCGGGGTGATTGCAATGTTCGGGCCCACTGACTCAAACTCAGCAGATGCAGTGGAGGCCCATTGTCGAGCTGCAGGGATCCCACACATCCAAGTGAGCTCAAACTTTCAAGTTGTTAGATATTCCAACGCTATTGGAATATAATTGTGAGATTTGCGCAAGAGAACGTGTTAAAGTTTTGCATTATTATGTTCCGTACTATATTGCACAATTTGCCCCATAAATTATCTAGCACAAGTTATATAATAAATATCTCCATTCTACTCTACATTGAGATGTCGAAAGACGAAGAAGTGTCTCGAGAATTGATTTGTAGTTTTTCTTCTGACCTTTGCGAAGTTCAAAACTGACTCTTGTTTGGAACTATTTGCACCGATGAATAAAGCACACATTTATCGAACACAAAATTAGCAATTTAAAAAAAAAACGATTGTGTATCCTTTATAAAAAAATACGTTACTGATCAGTAGTAAATGTAACTATTACCACAGATAATATAATACTATACTAGTACAGATGCCCCATCCCATACAAGGTTTTTGACTCGTCCTAAGTTGGCAAAACCTTCGGGCGCCCGAACCTTTCATTTCGACCCAAT
>LQNK01000373.1:82988-94797 GCA_001586405.1 Phoebis sennae | reverse complement strand
TTACAACTTCACGAACTAGAAACTTGCAGACTTATCAAAAAGCTGTTAACTCGTACTAAGTTCATTGGACTGAATAACGTTTCCTACAGTCTAGAATAACGTAGCTTACCTTGGCAGTATATCGCATCCCTGGGTCATAATGGAGCCCATGGTCAACCACATACAATTATACAGGCTCCATATATTTTGCAGATTCTCCGGGTTCTGATTACACGGGTGAGGGTTCACCCAATCTCCTTGGCTCATACTAAAACACAGATGTCGAACAACTTGTACAATAAAGTAACGACGATAGGAACACGAGAAAATTTCTGAACGCATCTACAGTATGTTATATTGCATTTCATACAATGTGTGGATTGAGTCCATATTCCGAAACTTTCTTATTCATTTCTTCCTAATATTTTGGTGAAAATGAGCAGTGAATTTCCTTGTCTATATGAATAAAAATCAATTGCTGTTCGTTGAGAGTGAAGTGAGACTATCACTAAAATTCAAGAACGGCTGAGCCTATTTCACTGATTTTAGCCTTAAAATATTCGTGGAAGTCCAGGGAACGTTTAAACAGTAAGAAAATACGAAGAAATTATGAATAGAATAGTAAAAACCACAATTATATTTTGTCATACAAATAGTTAATGTCTGTCAACGTTCAAAATTGGCGATATGAAGTTTGCCGGGTCAGCTAGTATAATATGACTGGCCAAGACCTTTTTTTTCTCGTCGCCACCGGGGATCGAACTACGGACTCCTCAGTTGTAACACTAACACACAACCACCGAACCTAAAAGACGAAAGTTTTTTTTACGAAAGTTTAGTTTTTTTCTTATACGTTATAAATTATATTGGTTCAGAACAACAGTAAGACAGAAACGAGACATAATAGCAAATGATTATCCTTAAGTAGAAAGTACACAGCATAATACAGCTACTTTCTATTAGCTCGAACTAATTAAGTTTCTTTCCCTTGCAATATATTCCTTTTGCTAATTAAATAAAATCCTGTTTCCTTTCCCCTATAGAACAAACACATTTCTATACGTGTTACTGACCAATTTTCCCGATTAAATTTCATGGGCAAAATTCCTCTAACATCCGTATCCTGCCTTCTTTATGTGTTTCAATTTAACTTCTATTCCTAAATAATAAATATATTTTTATTTGCTTATGTGGCGTATATTGGTTTTGTCGCTATAAAGACAAACATTATGTTACCTTTTTTGTTTAAAAAAATATTTTATTTTATTTTTAACATTTTCACTCTTACATCGCTTTTTAATATTATATAACCTAACAATCTGTTCTTTCAAATAAATAAAATACACAGTACATGCTGATTCTTATTGACACGTGTTTCAACTAGAAAAATGACGTCTATATTACTCACCGTGCACATAGCAGCAAAACGAATGATACAAGAATATACGTAGTCCCCAAATATAACCAGACATCCAAAGACAAAGGACTGAGAAAGGAGAACATGTCCGGTATCTCCGGGTCTGGTTCCTTGAACAGCATGCTGATGCCAAGCGACATGAAGGGAGTGGAAAAGTCCACGACTGCGAGTCGCTCAGATGTTATTGTGAAGTCGCACACCGCTAGCTCAGCGTTCTGCAATCGATAAATCGCTTTATATGATTTGTATGCAGATTGCAAATTTTGTATATAATTAATGTACTATGTGGCTATAATTTATTCATTTTCATGAAAATTTATGCATTTGTGCAAATTTTTTTAAAAGTATTGACCAATAACATACAATATTAATTTAATATTAAAAACTAAAAATACATGTATAAATTAGCCTCAAACCGAATCGAATATCGCAAGATCAACATTTTTGAAAAAGTACAAATCAGTAATAATGTAATAAATGAATTAAATGTAATTTGGTCCCTTTTTAAAGCTCTTAGCTATGATTTCTCAAGAGACACTCACTTATTACGACACACTCTGTATAATATTTTAGACATAATTATTGGTAAACATTGAGGTTGCATACTTCATTGCAGTATTTTAAAGTGTATTTCAAAAATGCTAGTGTAGTTTTATGAAAAAATATAGCCGGTGGCTCTCGATGTTTCTATGGAGTGCAAAAAGATGTTTTATTTAGTTTTTTTAGGCTGTCGCTCTTGTTCACAAATTGGTATTCTTTTGAACTACAATGAATTGAATATCTAATAAAAAAACAATCAATTGTCAGGATATTCTTTTACAACAAGAGTGTTTTTATTATTTTGAATATATATAACATCATTTTCAATACACAATATAATTTCATATTTTATAACAATGTTGTAAAAAAAATATTTAGTAAATAAAGCATATGCCTGCCTAGACGTAAAAAATGTGGCATTTGTATGATCAATCTAGAGTTATCTATGACTATAATTCATAGTTTCAGATGCTATAATGAAATCACACACCGCTAGCCCGGCGTTCTGCAATCGATAAATTGCTATGTTTTCTATACAGAGTGCAATATTTGTAAAGTATTAATATAATATTTAACTATTAATTCACAAAGATTCTAAAAAAACAATCGCTATTTAGTCGATAACTTATGAACGTCATCACTGCTAGTTAATTTACAAACCTATTATGTGATAAATTTGATTTTTATGTCCGTCTAAATTAAAAATGTCTATACCGTGCATTTCTATCACAAATGAATACTCTAGTGCGGTAAAATTACTAAGTTAAACATTATATAAAGGAGTTTAGTGCAGGAATGGTTTAATAGGAAAAGGAATTATCAATTCAATTTAACTGAAAGCTCACACACCACTTGTTAGATCAAAAATGGCGGAATTTGCAATTCACTGCCTGGAATAGAATTTAATCCACTTAATGATGCGTGGATGTTAAATGTTTACGTGTTGAAAACAAAATCCAACTTCTATTCACGTGATTGAAGTTATAAGGTAAAACGAATGTTTGTCCAGCGACGAACAAGTATTTTTCCTTACAAAATTATATTAGTTTTTTTTCATTACAACAAAATCCACCCATATAATTTAATATTATACTTTTGATATTAACGATAGAAATATTTTTGTATTTGCATTAAACTTATATATTTATATACGAATGCAAAATAAAATACTTCTTTTTGCAATACACGACATTTATATAATGATTTCATGGTTCAACCTTTTAAAAATATTTATTAATAGTTTAGACTTTATTATTAAATTTTAATAAACGACTGTTCACACATTAGAAGTCTACGGAATAGTTTATTTACATGTTCAAGCAGATCTCCAACAATGCCGTCCCACTTTTTAATGCCATCGATTTGATTCCCATACTTATCTTCGGCGACTCTATAGAACTCATACTTGTATTCCTGGTGGTGTTCCTCTCGTATGTACTCGAAGATCGCGTCAACGAGATCTACTGCATACCCTCGGTATACTGTGGTACCGTTTGAGTCGTCGATATCGAAGTATGGTAGACCTTTTCTTGATGCAACCTAAAATATGACGGTCTTATCAACAGTCAGTCTTAGATATAATGATTAGAATTTAACTAATGAGATCTAATGCCTATCCACGATATACTTTACCTTAATGTTTGAGGCGTCTACGTTAAAGTATTGTTGATCTTTTCTGAATACAACCTATAACCTAAGGGTAACCCCTTAGATCAAGATAATTATGATTTTGAAGTTATTTTCTTTCAACGAGACTTTAAATGCTATAATATGTTTTTACTTAATAGAAAAATATACCCAATAAATTAAAACTTCAAAAACTAAGCAACAAAATGAAATAAATTTTCTTTCGGGTAGTAGGTACTTTATTTTCTCCCATTGTAACTTTGACTCTGACTTCTAAATGAACAATGAACAAAACTACTTTGTTAGTTCGAAGCTTGAGTACTTTTTATAAGGAGAAAACTATATTTAAGTTTTAATCTCATTTCCACTTCACTGTGTTGAAAGTTTATTAATAGTTCGGCGTGGAATAATATTTTTAAAGAACGAACTTTCTATAACTCGATTGTTCGAAATAGTTAAATATTATGCTTCGACAAAAGTAATATTGAAAGAGAATAATAAGCAATGACACAATGATAGAAGATTGGAATAAAACTAACATATATCTTCAAGTAGATTTCACGTCTAGTCAATCGATAAATACTTTTAATACACAATTGAAAAAGAAGAATCAACTACCAACATACACTAACCTTACGGCTTATTACCCTTAATATTGACTAGTTATAAACACGTCATATGTGTCAGACAAGTCTCATTTTGTAGGACAGCCTTGAGACGTGGGGATATCATATGAGGAATGAAATACGTCTGACACGTGTGACGTGACAATTCAATATTTTGCTCAACACAAATTATTAAACTAATTAATAAAGGTATAAAAGATAAATCATGCTGATCCGATTTCAAATTGACAAATGGCTCCGATCGAAATTATATTAATTATAGGAAAATTTTCTAACCAAAAATGTCTACAAAACTCCTTGTCTCATTAATCACTTGCCATTTAAACCTAAATCTATTATTTCAAGCGAAATCCTTTTCAGCAGCCTATTCATCTTTGAATTAAGAAGTTTATTTGAATAATTAAATAAAATATTCACCCTTATAACAGACTTGGAAGTCCTCGCTGCGGAACGATCGGTTACGTCCTTCTCATCCGTGATTAAGTCCGTCTTAGAGTCCCAATAGCCTACGTAAATGAACTGACTTTCGTTACTCAATTTAGAATAATGCAGGACGAAGTTAGTTCTTTTACCGTACTCATCGAATTCAATGTTCCCAGTAAAACCTTTCGTTGAAGTCTGAAAACAGATTCTCCATTATGTAAATCGCTCCATTCATTTTTATGTTTGCATTTTTCGATTTATCGTTAAGTGAATTCAATCGAGTTTAATATTAAAAGTAAATAGAATTATTCTAAAAGTAGTTATCGAATCTTGAATGTTTTCTGAAAACGATAAAGACTGAAGATTTTTGTAAATTAATAAATACACTCGAAGAATGGAAAAATTCAGCGCAATTTTAAAATAAATAAAAATACAATAATTCGGTTGTGGTGGTAATAAAAATTATAAAGGCATATTTATAATTGTATAGGATATTTATATCAAGATTATCTTAAAAATTTGGCCTTAAAGGCTGTTAGGAAGAGTATCCGAAACACTGGCAACATTACCGCGTGGAATAGCTTTGCTAACGCGTTGACCGAACTATGTGCCAACTCTTGGGTTTCCTTAATTCCTTTACAGATTAACAACGCTCACAATTAACTATTACGATATTTATGGATGTCGCATTCAAGTTTTCGTGATCACAGTTCCTAAACATCTTATCATATCATCATCATCTCTCACCTATAGTTCACCTAAATTTTTTAACTAATACTAAATGTATTCATCTTCGAATCTTCGAACATAAATTGATTTTCTCAAACAATATGATTAAAAAATAAAAATGTATGTATAAATTGACTTTGATTAATTTTCATTTTACATTGTAAAATATAATATAGGTCAATTCTCATAGGTTTACAACTTATAAATAAATAGATCCTTACTTCCTCATACATATTCATGGCTGTCAGGAAACCCCCGAATACGTTATATTTTGATACACACATGCGGCCTAAAGTTATTAGAAAGTTCATTTTAATTAAGTTGTAACGTTACAAAGAATATCTAGATTTAATAATATAATAAAAGCTTATTGTACGAAATAAATGAAGGACAGATTGTAAAAAGCCCATAATAGAAAAGAAATCAAGGCAAACATTACAAATTCATATAGAACTCAACATCAGACGTTTACATTGTTTTGTTGAACGAGGCCTTAATATTTTTAAGTGACCATAAAAATAGTTTAGAATGCGAATGACATAACATGACACATATTCCATACAAAACAAGAAACAAAACCTTACCTTAATTAAAGCCTCTCGTAACGCATTTCCGCTCGGCCAAGCGCTCGCCTCATAATCGGCCTTAGTATTCATAAAACATAATGGCGGAGGATCGTCCACTTGGCCGTACCGCCTCGGATAACCTTCGCTATCTAATTGCATACTACGTATCGCCTTATCTAAATGACTCAAGGCATCAGCTGCCAACGCAGTTTCCAACTAAAAGTTTATTAAAATCACATAACAAAAGTTTGGAAGTTTTCAGCGAAATCACCTCGAGTTAAAATGTCAGTTTAAATGCACTCGTAAAACTGACATTTACAGACGTGCAGGTAAAGTTTCTCATATAAATACTTAGGGCGAACCCACGTATAATGCGAAATAAACCGTCGGCAAAATGTTCCACGTTTACGTTTGAGACGCTCGAGCTCAAATCTAAATTTCAATTGAAATATTACATTAAATGTTTGAAATATTTTCTACTACTTTCATCAGGATCAAATTTCTGTATAGAATTTGATAGAGATCTTGTACAGCTATGAATAGCTTGTTAGTGGATAAAACATTTTACTATATTGAAAGTTTAACATGAAAACTGTATTACAGTGTATTGTACACTACATTTAATTTACCACACATTTCAATTATAATGCTCGAGCTCAAATTTCAGTCGGTGTTTGAATTAGATTGTAAATTCATTAAACGAATCTATCATGTAAAATCAGATACAGAGTATCGGTAATTGTTCACGTCAGCTAGTCGGTGTGAAGAAGTGCAGCAATATTATTATTGCCTTAACGTGAAATTTATATTTGTTCCGACAAAAATACTTGTAGAATTTCTAGTCATAGTCCTAGAAAAAACGGGTTCAACCTTAATTTACATTAGTATTCGATTTGTATATTCATAGATAAGTGAATCCTACTACTATTATAAAGGCGAAAGTTTGTAAGTATGGATGTATGGATGTTTGTTACTCTTTCACGCAAAAACTACTGCACCGATTATGATGAAACTTGGTATACATATAGGTAAGGGTTCAGAATAACATATAGACTACTTTTAATCCCGGAGTTGCCACGGGATCAGACGTTAGGCGGGTGAAACCGCGGGGCGCGGCTAGTTTGAAATATATACTGAGTTAAAAGTACAATTTTGCCAGCAGAACAATCATAACATACTAAACTTCAGAGTAACCACAATATAACTACATACATAAGATATAAACACGAAATTGATTTAGATTTTAATTAAGCACATCATATCCGCACTAATGAAACTCACCCGAATGGAACAGTTAGCCGTGTTCATATCCATGTCCTTCCACTTGATATCATCAGGAGTGGTCAAATGCATCGTAGTGACGTTCGCCATCAGATCTGGCACGTCTTCCAAAATTACTGTATACGCATCTAGGTTGGTTAGTATGAAACTCTAAAATGTGGTGAGATTATAACATTACTATACTCTTTATTTAACACCATTATAACAAAAAAAAGCATAAAATAAATTAGGATTTTTTAATAAATTATTTTTGTTATACGTTGAAAATAATAGGAGATAATAATTGGAACGTAGAAAGTAAGCAAGAATTTATATTTGGCTCAATCGCAGTTGTAACATTAAAACAAGCAAGACTAAATGCTTAACTATATTATGAGAATTAACAATATCGTAAATTAAATCCAACGAAATTATTGTTTTTAATTTCATTCACATAATAGAAGGAAATTGTCTGTGCCACTTGTGTTTATATAGTGAGTGCGAGTAATGATCCAATTTTCTAGTATGGAGACGTAACAAAGGCTATCCCTGACAAACAAATAGAGTCACAGACGTTATACCATTACTATCACAGCGCCATCATTACAAAGAACAAAAGCTTTCGCCCGCCCCTCTTTCGAAGGTACTAACGAAACATTAAAAATGTGCACAGAGCGTACAAAGCAAACGGAAAGGAAAATCCATTCGCTTTTACGTACAATTACGTATTTCCGCACGTATTTCTTCAATCAAAAGTAAAAAGCAAATTTTAATAAAATATTCATCGATCAAACAACACCGGTGTTCTGTAGACCAAAGAACATTAATCCAATTAAAACGTACTTGATATTGCGTGGAGTTTTCGACTTGAATGATCTCCTTCATATATTTCCGAACATGTTCCACCGCGCAATCCATAACATGATAGCTCATGTGTTCCACTTTGAAGACATTTTTGAATGTCTCTCGATTGTCTCCCTCGGGGTCTAATTTTCTGTATAGAATTTGATCATTCTTGTAAGGCCAAGAATTGATTACCTCTTGTAAGCGGATAAAACCTGTTACAATTTTGAAAGTATGTCAGAATAAAACCCTATTATATACACATTAAATACACATTAAATTTACTACAATCGAAAGTATAACACTACCGTGTTAAGAGTTAGCACACAATTGTGGTTTTCTAAATGACAAACGTATAATATTATTTGAAACATCTACTCAGCACTGTATAAAACTATATTTTTAATTCCTCCGAAAAAAACGTGTAGTATTTTACACATGTAAACTCATCATGACTTACTGCCGTCGTCTTCATAGAAAAATGTAAATTTATCCCATTGCAACTTTTTAATTAGCGTGGCATATGCTTTTGATATAAGTTCCGGCGGCGGGTGGTACATTAATGTGTATTCATTTTTATGTAACGTATCAGGCGGCTCCCAACTCAGGGATAGATGTGATATCTGAAAATATTTTTATTTCATTTAGGGTTGAATTTTCCGGGGTTTCTAAATTATTTTACAAATTCAAAGGTCGAGTGTTGTTATTCGAGTATAATAAGTAGTATGTAATGTATTCAATTTATACGATATAAGTAGTCAGTATTTATAAATTTTACTGCAATAATAAAAATATGTTTGTTTATATTTCATTTCTTCTCAGACCCCCTTTATTTTATTTCTTTTGTTATGCTAATCTTTTTTTGTGTGTAATATAGTAGTTTTTATTTCATTTAATAATTTAGCAAAACTCTACTTATAGAGAATTCCAATAAAAAAAATTTTTTATCATTTAGCGATCTGAAAGTTTTTGCGAGTTTCCTTCTTAATTGCTCCAAAAATAAGATCAGCTTCTTTAAGAAAGATCAACGACTAGCTCAGTAAGAAGTGAGAACATTAAAGAAATAAAAGTCCCCGATAACTGATATGCTATAAATACTCTGTTTTAAAAAGAAAAATAACTTATATATTGTATTTACATGTCAAACACGAGACGTTCAAAAGGCGTTTTGCAGCGCGTTCGGTCTAAAAGCTGCAATCTAGTTCGTGATCGTATTTGCATTTACATGGATCATAAGGCACTCACATTCAGTCTGTTGCAGAGTAAGCAAGTCGTGTCACAGATGCCCGCCGTCGGCCGAGGGTCCACCAGTGCCACGATGCCTTTGTTGTCCGACGTGTATGGACATACTGAAATATATTGACCGTTACTGCGCATTTAAATAAATATTGGAAGTATAATAAGAAACTCTTTGAATTTTAAATTTGAATGCAGAATATTTTTATTTGAGTCACACAGACGAAGTTTGCTATAAATGGTTAACCTTGAGTTTAAATGTTGAAGAATTCATATTCTCGTCTTCATATTATAAAGAAATTGAATGAAACTTGATGCTTCAAAATCGAACGTTAAAGCTGTGCGATATCTGTCAGTCACTCCGTTTTAGAACTATAAAAGAAGACATAAAAGTATACTTTGTGGCATAACTGTATTTAGTATTTTATAGCCTTCACTTCAGTTTGATTGTATTTTATTTTAAGAGTTTACCGATACATTTGGCCGGAGTAAACTGTATCCATAATAAAGTGCCTTTTCTTAACATTTCATAAATTTTAATGAAACTGAAAACTTACGCTCTAAAGCTGTGGAATAACTGTCGACGACCTGCAAGTAGATAGCCCGACCGTGGTACGCCCTTGTCGTGCCTGATTTCACAATATTCTCGAAAGCCTGCGCCGACGTTGGCAAAGTTTGTTTATTAAATAAGCCGCCTGAAAAGTAAACAAACTTAGCGCTCGACCGACTTAAAGAAATCCACGGTAAACCTACCTATTGGATATCGTGTGCTCACTGTAGCATCTATGACAGTGCATTTTATACAGAAAAGCAATAAAATTGCTATCATTTTATAGTAGAAAGGTAAATAATGCTAATGTCAATATTGTTTAGACGGGCTTGCGACTCGGCAGCCGCCTCCACACCGTCTGAAGTATTTTTGGAAAATCATTTTAGGTCACGTCGTTTCGATGCCGCATGCGACGATTTTCGTCATCATTGTGAACTAGTCACGTTTCTCGCCATCAGACGATAAGCATTTCCTTCGATCCAAATAGCTAACTGAAACGGTTAATAGAAATTTTCTCAGCAAAGCGCACTGCTTTTGCTTTCGACAAGACCTTCATAATTAACTACAGTTTATTTACACTGAAAGCTCTTAGTAAATATTGCTTTGCTGTATAAATAGTTCTTTAGCAGAAAGTAAACAAATAATGCTGTTGATATATTTTAAATAATTTGACGTTTGTTTTCAAACAGTGAAAAATGTGGATACTGTGGATATTATTTTTGATACAACAAAGTTCATCACAACTATTGGTAATAGAAACAAGTGAAATATCTTATCAAATTGGTAAGTGTTCTCAAAACAATTTTTAGTGTTTTTTTAATTTTTTTCAGTTTGTTATTTTTTATTTTTTATTTCAGGGGGTATATTTGAAAGTCATGCATTAACTCAACGATTAGCTTTCAGTGAAAGCATGCGACACAATCATCTCAGAGCATCGGATTCAACTTCAGATGATCCAGATAAAAGTATGTATAATTTAGTAACTTTAAAATCTAGTTAAGTTTTGAATTATAATTATAATTTGACATAAGATTAATCTACTTACTAATCCTTTAGATTAAGTTCAAAATGCTAGAGATATTCTATTATAAATTCCTATCTTATAAAGTTGAGTGTCATAAATAAAAATAAAGTAGCGAACTCCCAATATATTTTCATTTTGCATGATATTTTACATTACAGATATTAAAGATTGGCGGCTTGAACCCATTATTCTTGAACCGCCAAGATCCGATAGCTACTCAGTTTGGAGAAAACGTAAGATAATATTATTTTACATCGATCAAATACAATTTCGTATAGCATTAGTTAGATAAAGTTATTCGTGTTTTTATAAATAATTGCCAATCAAATTATCATATGTTTAAGAATATTTTGATAGTACAAAAACATAAAGATTTGAAAACGGTTCAACTTAAAATTTATAATAAAACTCTTTTATAGTTTGTTCAAATAAAACAATGCAGCCCATTGCCATATTCGGCCCACAAACTCCAATCTTTGATGGAGCCATCCGAGATCAGTGTGCCAAAGTGAACATCCCCCACCTCCAGGCAACCTGGCAACCTATGGACCCTTTCCTTGAAGAAGAAATCGAAAACATCGGTGACGATGACAGTGATGATAGTGAGGATGAAGAAAATGAGGATGAAACTCCAGCGTATAGAAACATTTCTATCAATTTCTATCCCACTGCCGAAGATGTTTCATACGCATATGCATCGCTACTCAAATACTATCGATGGGAAAACTTTGCAGTATTATATGAAGATGATTTTGGTAAATAAAGCAACTTATATGATAATTTTCCTATATAGCCTCGAAACTTTTACACTGTACATTTTTCAGGACTATTAAGAATACAGAAAATTCTAGCAGAATATACAGATAAGACGCCTGTAACAGTGCGCAGGCTGGACCCTAATATTGACAATTTTAAGGTTAGTAAATACACCGCCTCACTTCGCGCAAATTGGGAATTTGAAAAAAAAATAATTAATGGTTATTTTTATGT
>LQNK01000373.1:71341-82837 GCA_001586405.1 Phoebis sennae | reverse complement strand
ACAATTTTAAGGTTAGTAAATACACCGCCTCACTTCGCGCAAATTACAAAAGAGAAAAAATTGCGTCGTAAAATAAAATTGAACGCCTTTTATATAACAGTGCCAATGAGAAATATACAGATCGGTCTAATACTTAAGACCTTCTTCAACAATCTACAAGAAATATACAACCCTCTATTTTACTTTCCCATTTTTGTCAACTCCTTAAATGTTTAGTTACTATGTCTAAGAAACTATCCTACATGTGCATGTAATAATTTGCATTCGAATATTAAATTTTTCTTTATTTTCAGATATTTAAAGAATTGAAACGATACAAGGAATTCCGTATTATATTAGACTGTCATATTGATCGTGTACTGAAATATTTAAATGAAGCCCAAGGTGTAAATATGGTCAATCATTACCAGGTAAGCATTTTGATAATCTTGTAATTAGAAAATTCAACTCACATTTTATAAAGTGAGCTAAAAGATACGAAATACAAAATCTGTTAAGTATACCTAATGCAAAGTTGAAAACATTCTAATGGATTTAAAACGCAAATTATTTTAACCCGAAGTTTAGACCACTTTACAACAAAAGTAGTTAGTAAATTAGAATTATTTGTTTTGCCAGTTTTGCCTTCAAAGTTTTAATTTTCTTAATATTACGGGCATTAAATATTAAAATATATTCATAAATATAGTAGGCATATGGGATGACATCATAGTGCTGACATATTCATATAATTGCAATTAGTGCTGGCGACACATTTCCAATTCCGTATACGATTTGTGTTTTAAAATTAAAACCAATCGAAAAGAGATTAATATATTTTATCAAAAATATTTTTCCAATTTTAAAATAACGATGTCGTTATTTTATACTCAATCATTATAAAACATTCCTTTAAAATCTCGTATCTCATCTTCAATAATAACAAAACTTTATTCTTAACTAGAAATAAAATTTGAATGTTTTGCCATTTATTCGAATATTAATGAATATATAATAAATTATATTTACCTTTTAATCAGCATTATATTCTGACTACAATGGACGCGGGAATGATTGCAAAAGACCTCATACCATTCCAATCTAACATCACGTGGCTGAGTTTGACGGATTTTGATAAATTAGAAGATGCGCAACATTTCCTAGCCACCCGGGTTGGTAAGTGGACAACCGATAAAGTCCAACTTGATTCACCACCTGTAACCAATATAGAGGTAAGCTTGCTTTATTATGACGCAGAAAAACCTGAAAAATAGATTGTTTATAGCTTGTATGAGTTGTGTTTTAATATGAGCAAGAACAAGAATACGCAATATCAATGTTGCCCTTTGTTCTGATTAAATGAAATAAAAAATAATCAGTCATAAAACGGGTAATAAATTGTTTGTAGATCGAAGCCCTCGTTATGAACGATATAGCGAATCATGTGCTCAAGGCATTGCAAAAAGTAGGCGAAGCGGAAGATATTACAAAACCAGATGAAGATTTGTGTAAAAAAGACGCCGACCCTTGGCCGTTCGGGGCATTACTCCAAGCTGAAATATTAAAGGTAATTCTTTTTCGCTTTTACTTGGTATTTATCTAGGATGCCGTTACAAAAAGATAACAAATTGAAACCTTTTATAAGAGAGCTTTCTCGAAACAAAACTCGTCTTTATTAAGTATTTATAACTTTTTAAAATCGGGGTACTTAGCTGCGAGAGAAACAAAATTATTTGTTTACTCATAATTAGCTTAACATCTTTTAATTTAAAACTGTTTTGTAGTATTTTGTAATAAAAATGAGGTAAGGTATAATTTGATAAGGATTAATTTCAGAACCCAAGTGTTGGCATAACCGGGAACATACAGTTTGACAAATTCGGTCGCAGATACAATTACACGTTATACGTGAACGAGATTCATGTATCGACGAGACAAACAGTGGGGACTTGGAATTCGACTAACAAGGGAGTTATCATAGAGAACAGACCAAACACTGATGTTAAAACTCAACAACAAACTAGCAAACATTTTATTGTAAGTTTAAAATCATTTCAATCAATACAAGGGAGTTTCGTTAATAAAATAACGCAGGTTTTGCGTAAACAAGCATTACCATTAAATAATTGATCGTTCTAAAAATACAATATTATACAATTAATAGGCATTCATCGAATTCCAGAAAATATAATAATGATTCACATTCACAATTATTTTCTTTATACGTAAGTAAGTTATACATTTCTGAAAGAATTCTTTTCAATTTTGTATAATAAAGTAAATTTTTGTATCGTAATAATTTTTCCCTTCTTAAATTCAAGTTAACGTTTAATGATCTTGCCCAAGTTTTGTAATATTTTTATATTGTATCTTAGATAATTTCTCGGAAAGCAAAACCGTACTTTTCCGACAAAATCAAATGTCCAGAGGATGACGACACATGTGTCGAAGAGGATGCTGATGAGAAGTACGAAGGCTTTTCCGTGGACCTGGTTAAACACATCTTTGAAATATTGAGAAAACAGAAATTTAATTACACGTATTCATTTCTACACGAACAAGATAAGGATTATGGTAAATACGATCCGGAGAAAAAGAAATGGGGTGGTTTGATAGGAGATTTACTTGACAAGGTAAACAACCAAGTACAATAATTTAATGTGAATGAAATATAAACAAAAATAGGAACATGAAGAAAAACTAATGTAATATTTTAAGTGTAAACTGATCCATTGCCACGAAGATTTTCGAAATTATTCCAATTCAAAATTATTTTTTGATAACTAATGCATATTATTACAGTAATTATTCAATACATTATCAAAAATAATACCACAAACTATGATAATCCTAATCTATAAGTGTAATAAGAAGCGGTTTCAAGAAGAAATTGCAGTAATATAATATCAAATTGTTTGAATTGTTAACAGCGAGTTATTATATTTAAAACGCTCTTGAAATACCACAATATCTTGGTGAAGTGAGTTCCACTCGGAACTCGGTATTTAATTAAGATTTCAAATAGCAGCATTAACAACACAATTCCATTATTACTTAAGCTCCTCAATTTTACTCTAAATCTGGAATTTTTACAGAAAGCAGACTTAGCTGTTTGCGACTTAACAATTACAGAGGAACGAAAAAACGTCGTCGATTTTTCAGTGCCATTTATGACTCTCGGTATTAGTATTTTGTACACAAAAGAAAGGAAGGTGGCCCCTGGATGGTTTTCTTTCCTGAACCCGTACACTTTTGACGTATGGATGCACATAGCAACAGCTTATTGCGTTGTTTCTATTGTTCTCTTTGTTTGTTCAAGGTGATGCCAATATACTTTATCTTTTAATAATCTTATAATTATGTCCAATTAACCTAAACGGATTCATTGTTATCAGGATATCGCCCGCTGATTGGGAAAACCCTCAACCCTGTGATAAAGATCCAGAAGAACTGGAAAATATATGGAACTTTAAGAACTGTACTTGGTTAACCATGGGCTCTATTATGACCCAAGGATGTGACATCTTACCTAAGTATATCTATTCTTTAACTTCTTTATTTCATAGTCTTGTGAATCGTTATGATGTGTCTAAAAAATGCCTTGTTGTGAAAGATCTCACGGGTATCTGAATATAGCATATATAAATACTAGCTAATGCGCGTGGCTTCGCCCCCGTAGCATAATGTTATATATTGCCTATAAAATATAGCCTTTGTTACTCGTGGATAATGTAGCTTTCGAATGGTGAAAGAATTTATAAAATCAGTCCAGTAATTTATGAGCCTCTTCATTACAACAAAACAAACAAACAAAGTTTTCCTCTTTATAATATTGTAGATTAAGTCTAATCGATAAACCATGTATTTTTAGGGCAATCGGTTCACGATGGGTTTGTGCTATGTGGTGGTTTTTCGCTGTCATCATATGTCAGACATACATCGCTCAACTCTCCGCTTCAATGACATCGGCCCTAGAATATGAACCGATAAACAGCGTCGAAGATTTGGCAAAACAAACTAAAGTGTTGTACGGCGCTATCACTGGAGGATCCACGATAGACTTCTTTAAAGTTAGTAGTTTATTTCTAACAAAAGTTAGCTAACACTTAATACTTGCCTGAAGTTAATAGCCGGAAGACGTGTGAAACTTTAAGAATTATTCAAATGGAATTTGTTACTAAAGAATATTTTAGTACGGAGACTAAACGAGTAGTTTTAATTAAATAATAACAATAATTTATTTGTTGCCAAAATTTATAGATATTAACTTATATGTTGGACCCCAAACTAGGAGTCCACCTTCCAAAGAGATTCTACTCTATATAAAGCAAATTTCATAGTTATTAAAATTAATATTAAACAAAAGATAACAAAAAAAATAATAATAATGGTTAGTAAATGTGTGTATGTGTGTATATGTCTGTGCGCGTGTGTGTGTGAAAGTACATGATGCAAAATGATTTTTAACTTATATTAGAATTAGAGTTTGTGTTAAATCATTGTTTCAGAGTTCCAAGGATAAAACATACCGAAGATTATATGACAATATGATGGCTAACCCCGTGGTTTTAGTAAAGAGCAACGATGAAGGCGAAAAGCGTGTACTCAATGGAAAGAATAAGTACGCCTTTTTCATGGAATCAAGTTCAATTGAATACAAGTTAAAAAGAAACTGTGATCTAAAGAAAGTTGGTGGCGAATTGGATTCCAAAGACTACGGGATTGCTATGCCGGCAAGTAAGGATCCTTACAATTCTGTGAAAAGAACTTGTAAAGGTCTGACCAATTCTTGGTTTGCATTTTTATTTACATTTAAAATGTAAATAGAAAGGATGTCAGAACAACCATTAATGTAAAGTTCGTATTATAAAAGGCTCGAAACGTATTTGCATGTAGGCAATAAACATAATATATGCGAGGATTTTTACTTAAGTCATTATTGAATAATAAAATTTGAATAAGTTTTATTTCAATATTATGCAAGCTAGACTTACTGGTAATATCTTTTTAGACGATGAATGAATAAATGAATATTCTTTATTTTACACACACCATAGAAATTACAAGTCAATACAATAAAACTTAAAGGTATTATTAGCTACCTTATGACTTGAAAGCTATCTCTTCCAGGCAACTATAGCAAAAAGACGTTGAGTTTATTAAAATTATTTATTGAATGTGAATCATAGTATAAATAAAATAATAATGTATGTTTTCTCTTCTTTAAATAGACTCGCCGTTCCGAACACATATAAACCAAGCTATCTTGGAATTAAAAGAACATACAATTCTTGATAGAATTAAAAGTAAATGGTGGGACGAAAAGTATGGTGCAAAACAGTGTGAAGTAAGTATCACGTTTTAATTTATTTTTTCCAAGAAAAGTAGATACTTACTTTTATTTTTATACAGACTATTTTATTTCTAAATTTAAAAGTCTTTTTATAAGCCTATTAGTAATTACTTTCACAAACAGAGACGCAGATTTACTGCTGTATAACGTAAATTACTTTTTTTATACTCTAAACAATAGTCAAAAGCATTGAGCTTAAAACATGAATTACTTCTTAAATACGGCTGGTTCATTCATTAACCTCAATAAAATTATATTTTAAGGGAACTACTGATGAAAATGATGTTGAAGGGGATCTGGAAATGGAGAATTTGATCGGGGCCTTTATTATTCTTGTAATTGGTTTGGTGCTAAGTCTGGTCATAACCGCTGCGGAATTTATGAATGAAGTACGAAATATCGTCGTCAGAGAACAGGTTATTTTGTTTCTATTTTCTTAAATCTTACAAGAAGATACTTACTTTAAAACTTTTACAACTATTTACACTATTTTAATATCGCATTACCTCACTTATAGATTTTTTTTTTCATTTTGTGACATAAGTAATTTTGGCGCCAAAAAGTAAACCTTTTTTTCGTGTGAATACCAATAAGGTCTATTGTAAAAATGATAATGGTTATTATCGTAATTATGTCTAAAACAAGTCATAATATGCAGCTCTATAATGATGTCTAGTAACTAACCAAATTACTATAATCATGCACACGATATCATTCAACATACTGCTATAATTGTTTACGTTTCAATGTAGCACAACGTCATAAAATAACTCCGACATTAATTTAAAACGTTAAATTCAATTGCTTTTTTATTCTAGGTGTCTCACAAAGAAGTTTTTATGAAAGAATTGAAAGCGTCCTTAAACTTTTTCCAACTCCAAAAGCCAGTCCTCCGCAACCCGAGTCGAGCACCATCTATTGCTTCATCTGACAGCGACGAAAATAAAATGAAACGCGCGGCTAATATTGAAAATTTCATCGAATTTGAAAAAGAAGTTTTATGAGTGTTTTTTTTTAAGTTTTTTTGTTATAAATGTTGAATTTATAGTTTTTATGTGTTTATTTAAACGAATATGGGAAAACACTGATCTAGTGGCAATATTGATCAAATAAACACTGATATCAACTTCAAATAGTGCATATTTATTACTAAAAACGATTATGATGAAGTTACTCCTTTATCACATAGAAGATAAGAATGTTTACAATTTTAAAATATCAACCGACATGATATATTTTTAAATAGTAAAAGAGAGAGTGGGTAAGAGTTCATTTCAGATTTTAATACCATAATAACTTTGAAATACAATATCAAAAATTCCGAAGCTATATTTCATAGTTCCATCATTGATAAGGGTCCATATGAAAGGAAAATCTTTATCAATACGCAGTCAGGAAGTTGGTGGTTCAGTTACACCAGTGGTTCCCAACCTGCGGTCCGTAGAAGGAAAAAAGGGAAAAGTTTCAAAGTGATCACCTCCTGCCCTCCCTTAGCATTACGCACATGTTTGTAGCATGAGACGCACCCTTGAGTCGAATAGTTCGTGGTCCCTGCTTACTATAAAGCCTCTTCAAAAAGTTAGCCTCATAAGAACTCCTCGGCCAAGAAAAGGTTGGGAACCACTGTGTTACACAGTGCACGCATGTGTCAGAGATATTATCAACATGAATAATGACAGACTAACTACATAAAGAGGCGATAAATGACTGCGGATGAAGAAAATCTCTGTTTATCTCATGCTTGTTTAGTAGGCGAAACAAAAACAGAGCAGTTTTGGGACCAATTTTCCTGAAGTCATTTTTACACCTTGTCGTTAGGATTGATTACTATTATCCTTCCATGAAAACACAATGTTGTCATATACAGTAAAGAGTCAAAAAGGTAGAAATTACGTATTGTTAAATTAACGTAATATATCCTACTACTATTATAAAGGCGAAAGTTTGTAAGTATGGATCTATGGATGTATGGACGTTTGTTACTCTTTCACGCAAAAACTACTGCACCGATTATGATGAAACTTGGTATACATATAGGTAAGGGTTCAGAATAACATATAGGCTACTTTTAATTCCGGAGTTGCCACGGGATCAGACGTTACGCGGGTGAAACCGCGGGGCGCGGCTAGTATTTATTTAAAGATAAGGCAATTGTTACTTAAAATATCATTATGGATAAAAACGATTTGCTTTATGACGTATAAATCTCATATTTTGATAAAGTTTGGCCCTTATCGTTCACTGCGAATATACGATTAATAATTATTATTGTACTAATCAGCGAACATAACTCGGAAAGATATAGATGTGACGCAATATGATATTAAATCTATAATGTGAACGATACTGGTGTTATGATTGCAAAAATAGCTGTCTATCTTATGAGTTTGCATTCCAAAATTGGGTGTTTTCACGTTTTCAAGGGCAATATCGTAATGATTTTAACAATTTATTCAAAGAGTATTACGGTTATAGTAAGATTAAGTCTTAATTAAGTGCACTATAGGGTTAAATAACATTTCATATGATATAGTTTTTAACACGAACGCAATTCTGGCATATTATTTCACGAAAATTCACGTTGGCACAATCTTTCATGTCAAATTGAACTATAAATAATAGGAACGAAATTTTTTCTTATCGTGGTTCAATTATAATTGACTTGCATAAAATCATAGATTATTTAATAATGTATTATTTTATCCAACGGAATACGAGAAAACTATAGAGCCCAATATTATTTAATTATTATTATTAACAATAAAGACTAGCATAGCTCATAAAATTACAAAAACACGTAATTTGTGCGTATAATGCGCCCTTTTAAGAAAAGCTGTAGCTTTGCATACGTCATATGCTACCGGGTTAAAACGCGGATTTAGCTTCACTTTTTGATTATTTACCCCTTATAAAATAAATATGCTTTTAACTATTTCACCGAACCTTAATGAAACTTGATCTGAGCTTTTACTTAGTGTTTTTTATTTATCTAAATCAAATATTACCATCAATAAACGCGAAGTTTCATTTACGATCTATCTTTGTGATTATTTTTCGATGCATTTAAGTGAACTTAATTATGTATCGGTATTCCATCAAAACACAGTTATACGTTGAAGTAAGCTGGTAGATTTTTTTAACATTATAGGTTGGTGGCATGTTCGTAGCTACACGTATGGGATGTTTATGAGTGACGTAAATTGCTAAGTATCAGGTGGCATAGTTGAGAGATTTCTTGAATATAACAGGCCCCAATGGTAAAAAAATAAAAATAAAAATATATTTATTTGCCAGATAAAAACTTAAATTTTTAACAAGGCTCTAGGCTTAGCCTGTCTCGCGGGGCCTTATAATGATTACCAAAACCAAAAATTAAAACGGCATAATAAAAGGAACACAAAAACAATATTTTCTTTCATAAATTTACACATAAAACAAGGTTATTAAAAATATATATATTTAACATTAAGTATACGTCATTTAAGCTAGGAGTAACATGTTATTTTAGGTTAATTCTCTGTAGGTACAATCATGTATACTTAGAGAAAGATTACAAAAAATATGTGTTTAAAAATAAATATTCTCTAGAAACATCTCTATGTCAGTTTGAAATTTATACCAGGAGCCACATATACACGCATACTAAAAAAATAGTATTCTATAGGGCATTACTATAAGTAGCTGTATAGTATACGCACTAACCATTGACCAGAGTAATCCGTCGTAAACGATTGAGAGTTGATAAGAAACATCCGGGGGCTACACGTGGTCTCTAACGCAGGGAGTCGCGTGCCTTCAAAACTATATACATATAATATATATGCATACGTATATACTAGTCATTTTACCATTTCCATTAAGTATTTACACTATTAAAACATGCAAACTACGTATACTTAGTCATCAAATTTTGTTGTTCTACTTACGATCCTGCTAGTTAGAACAGTATTCTCATCTCTTATTTTTTTGTTTCTTACTTACATATTGAATAAAAATACTTTTAAATCATTTTAAACGTGGTTTATTTTATTATTATGTCGTCGTTCATAACGTTGTTGGTTATTTTGGCTTAAGGAATACTGTATAACTAACCGCGTTTTAAACTTTTCAAGTTATTTTACTAGAAAAGTTTGAAATCCTTTAAAAATTCCTGAGCTCTAGGCATTACCTAAAATTTTAGGTTCGATAAAGAAATTTACAAAATTACAAAAATTTCATCATAACAAATAATAATATTGGACAAAACGAATCAATCAATCATCAAATCAATACTGTACATAATAACATTTGCGTGTGAGTTTTAAATTGATAAGTTATCGATTTTATATGTTATAGAATATTCATGAATCTTTTCTTTTTATTGTGAAGTGAAAAACCTCCTTGACCTTTTATTTTCACAGTTTCCTTAATCTGACGAATGCTTCGACTTTAAAGAGCTTTAAAGAGATTAAAAGTCATGCGTTCAGTTCCACTCTTATGGAAGAAGAAAAGTTCAGAAAAGACTTACGCACCTCTAGAAATTAAGGATCAATTAAATATTTGGACATAAGCATAAATTAGGATTAGTCCGTTCTGCATCTGGTTACCCTAGATGCGAGCAGGATGCGTCGATTTGATTGCGGCGTTTGCGCAGTCAATTGTTGCGAAAGAATGCCAAATCTACGGGCAAGTTGACGCGGCTTAGTGGCGCGGGAGCCACCGCTTGTGATGGCCGTGTCTTGGGTCTCTGTGGCCTTCCTGGCCGCTACTGCACTCGGGGCTTCTATAGGACGTAAGTACAACATACTTCCGATGTTCTTTATTTTTATTTTTCTCTAGCGACCAAATCAAAATTGTTTAAAAATTGTCTCGTGATAATTGTTAGTGCAGTTCCGTAATTATTTAATGTTTTCTTTGTATACATAACAGACATGAACTTGACCTATGGATATCAGTGATATATTAATTGTTTTTTCGCTTATCATTTCAACCAAAAATATAAACTTTGTAGTCAAAATATAGACTAAATTAATAAATATAGACCAGTGTAGTATTGAAATTTTAATTTTACTCAATTCAATCTGAATGAAAATGTTAGGTTCACACAACAAAATTCTGTTTAATGTTTAAAATTTAAATACTCAGATTATGAACTATAATTAAAATAGAAGTTATATTAAACACTAAAAATAAATAAAAAAAATAAACACTTTCATTTATTTTGCAATACTTGAACAATGTGTGTATGTCCTAAATATTTTATACTTTACAATTCTATGCAATTTCACTTTTTACACAAGAACTAGAAAACAAAGAAAACATCAAATAATAAATATACGTGACAACTGACAAATGCTTCATATTTTTATTTTAAAAAAAATACAATTATTGTTTAAAAAAATTTACTTGCATTTTACATTAGGCGGACTTTCAAATGTCATCTTCCCACAATTTTGCTATGATATATTAAACAATGTCTCCTAATAAAACTAGTTGCATTATTTACAATGTGTATTACGATGATAACATTATCATTACACCTGCAAGAAGTAATCATTATTGTGTCACGGAGTTCCTTGTTCTTACATAATTTGGACCTTTGCCGTTAAAGGAGTACGCGCATAGACTGTCGTTACGTTATGTCATAAGTTACATAATTATACGGCAAATTTACGCTATTTGAATACAAATATTGATGATAGCATTTAATTATTTAAAAAAAAAATAATGAAATACTATCATATTTTTATAACCACAAGCAAATCATTGATTATGATAAATAGCGATTCGATAATATCTCATCTCTACACATTAATGTATAGTCTATATGCTTAGGTATAGATATAGAAATTAATCTCTACTTTCCTTGGTCATCGCTTACTCATGAACGGATGAAGCAATTTCGCTAATTCTTTTTTTGTTGTGATAATTACTGAAAACAGACGGTTCTTACGAAAAAAATAATTTTAACTGACAAATTCTGTTGCTCCCGAGCGAAGTCGGTGAATCATAAAATAGAGCTATTTTTAAATAAAAAAAAATATATCACGTAAATTCCGTATACATTTGAAAATAATAAAAAGCAATATATATGTCGCAGTAAGATAGAAAAAGCCGTAACATAATTATATTCCTAGGGATATAATTATATGCCGGAACATAGTTATACGAAAGCGATTCATTAC
>LQNK01000373.1:54805-70174 GCA_001586405.1 Phoebis sennae | reverse complement strand
TTTTTAATAGCACGCGCGTATCGGTAATAAAGGTAAAAAGTGACAAATCGTCTGGGGTAAGTTGCGTTTTTAGCCACGGTGAGCGCTGCGGTCGATTCGGGTTCTCCCACCACCTACTTTTCACCTAGCGAATACAGTGTTCTGCTAAAAGATGTGCCTGTAAGGAGCATTCAGTGCTACGAAATTCTAAATGACATGATTCCGCTTCTTGTTTGAACAAAAATTTGAAATTACTAGCAAAGAAACAAACATTTTAACTTAATAAATATAAGAAATAAAGTTATCTCAAAACTGTTGATTAGTTTTAAAAGATTTTTAATATTTCATTATGTTTAATTGCATTGTTAATGTTTGAATTCTAAAACATGGTAATTTTAATTATAATTGAAATTACTTTAATACGTGTAATTACGTGTTAATGTCTCAAAGTATTGTAACTAACTGCAGAATACATAAAGTAGATTTTTGAATGAAGATAAAACAAATTTATTATACCAATATTTATTTAATTCTATGGTAGATTTCTATTTCACTAAACGAAATCTAGTAATATAACTATATCACTGAACTTGGACCGTTTTATAACTATATTCCTAGTAAGATAGTAATGAATCGCTTTCGTATAACTATGTTCCGGCATATAATTATATCCCTAGGGATATAACTATGTTACGGCTTTTTCTATCTTACTGCGACATATACATTGATATTTTACTCTTTAGTAATTTACTAATTTATAATTTTACCATATAAAGTTTAGTCCACTAAGTCTCTGTCGATTAAATAATGCACCTCCTTGAGATTATTTTTACACTTAATAAGGCACGACTCATATACATTTTAAATTACAGTATCCTTCATTCCATTCCGGACCCCATCAATGGAAACTTCGATAAAATCGAGCCGTATAATGCGGATTCTAAAACGTGTATGTACGTAGCTGAGGCGGGAAATAATTTGGTGATGGACACGGAATATGTAAATAAAGGGTCGTATGCATGATCAATTGACCCGAAACCTCTAAATTAACACTTGATAATATTACCAGGGACTTGAAGCTTGAAGTACGGCTGAGGTTCCTCAGGCTATTTATGTCCGTGTAAATAACTGTAGATACTCCACAAACACTAACCAATAATTAATTAACCAACCTCGCTGATTAAAAAGCGACCGACCGAACTGAAACAATTTATCTCTTTTCTTCAATATTTTCTTTGACGTTTGTTGGTAAAAATTATAGAGAGGTATCAAATTACCTGTTTATCGCACCAAAATAAATGCAAATGTCGCGAAAATATCTCGTACACATTTCGATGTAAGTACGAATAGTAACCGCTATACATTAGCCCATTAATAACCACAAATTACTAAATAACCGCTGCAATATATCACTTAGCCGCCATTTTATATTTAAATGGAGTGTTTGTGTTTATTAAACGACCATTTTGCTCATATTAATGTTTACTACACAGTGTTTGTATGGTGAAATTAATTTGTAATTAAATTTTAAAGCATAAGTTAATAGTGTCAAATTCATTTTGAATGATAACACTTATGTAGTGTGCGCTCACAATATAATTTCACACTAGTATGCAATTATAATTAATGGTCTTCCTAAGGAAATGATGTTCAAGTATTGAAGATTACTTCCACACACGCAATCTTTGGTGATATGAATCGATGTAAAGGTTATTTAGTAATAACCTGCCGTGGCTTATTATTTGCGTATATGATAGATTACAAAATTAATAAAATAGGTAAAGTTCTTGACCACAATGTTGATTACTTTACAAACTTGGATGAAATACTTTCTTACATTTCATGTAAAAAAAATTAACATATTAAAAAAAATAATTTTATTTTTAATAAAAAAATATACAAGACTTACTGCACAAATTATTGTTATTTTTAATCGAAATATATTTATGAATCAAGATCGGTACGAATTTTGATGATGCGGCTTCCTTTGTAAATTTTTTATGCATATAGAAAACACGAAAGAAAAGCATAAAAAATATAAGGTGTTGGTAAAATGCATGATATAGTAGCATAATAATGTAAATAAAAATCACAGTACCCTTTCATAATACAACCCTGAGATCGATTTAATTACAAAACAAATAACTCTTTTCTATTTAAGTATTCTTTTAATATTTCTATACAAATCTCAGGGTTGATTTATACCGGGTTTTCTCGATGTGAAGTTAAATGATTTCCCTAATAGTGCTATTCATTTTAGCTGCGGAAAAACTAATAATTGAGAAATCGATTTGCGGAAAAGTATGGGTCACGGTTCACTCGCCCGATATTCGAGTGGGTGTCGGACAAAAACTCCTCGACGCTATTGAACTTAACTGGGATTTCAGCTCCTGCGCTAACTATCCTAATAAGGTGAGAATTAATTGATTTTGAATATTACTTTTTTAATAGATGTAAGATATAAATTTTTAAAAAATTTATAACCTTTTTTATAAAGATTAGTGTCCATTATAAAGCTATAAATCATGGTAAAAATATAAACGTCCATAATAGAATTACGTTGTACAGCACAAGTAAAGAAAATCAGATATGTAATAGACAAGACTCACGATAGGAAACGAGATTTACCAATTTTAGAAATGCGGTTTATAGCATTGTAAAATTGTAAAAATGGTTACCGAAAATATTAAAACATATTCTGTGACGTCCCGTGACCCCTATTGAGGCATGCGGTGGAAGTTAAACCGTTTCACTGATCGATTTTTATTTAAAAGCAAAAAGGTGATCAGCCTTCTATGCCCTGCCAGACCGAGACATTTTTTTCACGTATCTGCCAGGGATCGAACCCAGGACTTCTGAGTTGTAACGCCTAACGCGCTAACTACGGAACCAACAAGGCGGTCGATTAAAAAATTACTCGAGCAACAAATGTGTATAATTTTATAACAATATTTTTATATTATAGCAATAACACTTTGTAAATAAAAAAACGTAAGGATGATATTCAGACAAACAGATAAAACGTTTTAAAGATTGAGTCATTTCAAAATGTCATTTTAATAATGATTTGCCCAACAGATTGGGCTTTTCAAGAGCAGACCGAATCTTTGGATCAACGCAATGGCTGTATTCCCCATAGAAACGCCTCAAGGATATATAGTCACTAATATATCTCTCGGCGAACCCGACTTGCCGGCTGGTTGGGACTCGGGCAGCGGGCCGAGGGGTCCGCACTGCTTGTGGCCGTGGGTCGGAGCTGGGGACCAGTTTATCACCTCCTATAACTGCTTGAAAATACAGCCGACGTGGATGGAAGACTATGGGTTAGTATGCGATTATTAGCCAGAACCAATTTATTGGCAAAATTCGCTAACATCAGCGATATTCAAACAATTAACAAAGTACATATGGAAATTGATATATTTACTTGCACTTTGAATGAATTTTCAAGGACGCTTCTGTATATTACTTGTTTTAAAATCGTAAATAAATATGTTGAGTAATGTTAAGAATTTTATCGCATTGGATATATGTATATCTGTTATGATATATAAATAAATAAATTTGAATAGCCTGTATAAATAACACAAAAACTCATCGTGTGATTATATGTAATTTGTGATATGATTTATTACAATCACAATTTACTTAAAATCAGAATTTAATTCACTTGCAACTGATGTTAATCATACAATTCAATAATGTAGTGAATTATCTTGAATATTTCGTCATTTCCAATTTTCTTGGTTCATTAATTTCGGACTCTTCCAAATTGTACGAGCATTAATTTGATAGATAAAGGAAAAGATGGAACATTCGGCACTTTTTCGAGTATCGCTTTAGATACGGTCTTAGAAAATTGCTAAGGAAAATAAATTATATTTAACGTCACATAAAACACTTTAGGTTGCCCTTTAAACATAAGTTTTTTGATCGAGAGCATAGCGTGGGTGTTTCCTTTTTGTAAGTCTATACCTCATTTTCATTTAATCTCGTAAAAATAACGATCAATCAAAATTATCATTAAGCATAATTAATTTGCAACATGATTGTTATCCTAACACAATCAAGCAATTAAAATCTAATTAGGTTTCATATTCATAATGTTATTGATACACTTATAATGGAAATCGTACAGTTACGTCGTAGTACCGTTCCCGTATGCATGAATACATGTGTTGTATTTGCTATTCAATCACAATGTTTGTAAGTTTCGTTAGCAATTAGTACCTTGTTATTATAACATACTTTCAAGATGAGCGAGATGTTTCACAACAATGACAAAAATGTTACTTCCGTAAAGTAAATCGCACATCATTATTGCATAAGCGTCAATCTCATACAATTCGACACAACTTGACAAAAATTTGTCATTCATTTTAAACGTAAATTTTTGCAAAGGAAGTGAATGATTGTTCAAGACAAAGATAAAATACCATTCACTCTTTAATCGTAAGATCGGTTTATGAAGTGTCTCGTTACTTTCCTGCCTACGTATTTCCTTACAAGTTCGTTGCCTCTAATATGATTTTGTAAAATGCTTAAACTTCATTAAGATTTATTTACCGACTTTCAAAAAAAGACGGAGGTTCACTATTCGGGGCGTATTTTTTTAATA
The DNA here is from genome assembly GCA_001586405.1 of Phoebis sennae. Lineage (NCBI taxonomy): Eukaryota > Metazoa > Arthropoda > Insecta > Lepidoptera > Pieridae > Phoebis > Phoebis sennae. Next base: position 65,577 of record LQNK01000373.1, on the reverse strand, counting down.
TATAAAATATATTCATTACACAAAGGGCATTTTCAATTTATGATTGATCAATTTATTGTAAACATGTCATGCATAGCATAGACCATAAATGAGAGGCGAGTTCGAAAATTTAAATTTAGAGACGTGTAAATTCCAAGATGGCGAACTAAAAGACGTTCACAAATCTAAATGGGAAAAACGTTTCAATTTTTCCAGTGACAAAATAAATAAACTACGTATTGGAGAGCTAGCGATCGCCGGCACACACAACGCCGGGGCATGGCGCTTTGACACGGAGATAAGCACCGTCTCCAGAGACAGTTTCGTGCTTTGCCAAGACCGTTCTATATGGGCGCAGCTTGTTTATGGCATCAGATACTTCGATTTCAGAATTGCGTACTACGAATTCTATCCTCAACTTGAAGATAGGTAAGTGTTTATGCTTCTTAATTTATGACTTGTTTACCTGAGCAAACAACCTTATCTGTGGAACAATATTTTAACTGAAAGATAAATATCGTGACTTATCAGTTAATTAATAGGTGTACCTTAGGATCTTAGAAATCTATTTATGACAGTGCAATCCCACATTGTAAATTATACTTTACGTAATGTTGTGAATGGATGAGAAAAGCTATATCATTAAGTAAACTGTTATGGGTACTGCGTTATTATATTATAATAGTCTAAACGGTCTGAATTGATTTACTACAATTTTTCCGTAAAAATTGTAAAGAAAAACAAAAGCCACAACAAATTTCGTTGATAAAGAATGTTAAAATAGATAAAGACAAACGATAGGAGGATGATATTTTGCTTGTGTAGTTTCTGGTCTATGGACATAATATTATATTTTGTGTGTATAATATTGCAAAGATTTTCTATTGTATTTCCATACGGAGTAAATCTGTCTGTGTAACTGAAAATAAGCATAACTAAAAACATCATTTTAAATAACCTGCTTATTACATCATGACAAATAGCTTTGAAAAATATTTTTTGACTTATACGTCATGAGATAATCTTAAGTTATAAAATGAAAAGAATTTATGTTAAAGGGCAATAAAATAAATGTAAGTGCCATAAAATTGCAATTAACAATTTAATTTATATACTTATAGTAATATAATAGGACAATTTCTATTGAAGTAATTGTGTAGATGTCGAGGTCATTTTATATCTTTTTCGGACTAGCTGTAGATCCACAATGATCATTGTATGATAGGTAAGAAACGTTGTTAAAAATATAAGTTGGGTTCAACTATAAAAGAACTTCGACAACATTAACCGCAACACAAAATTTTTAATATTATGTAGTAAGGATGAACGAGTCAAACTTTGATAATAAATAATTCGTGAAAGTTTCCAGAAAGTGGCTACACAGTTGCTTACTCTTTATGTTTACTATATTTTTGACTACATTAAACTACGACTAGATATAAAATCTATGCACAAAATTAGAATATTTAAATTTTACCGCCAAATGTAGTGTGAAAAGTGTATCTAGTTATGCAACAGTAATGATTTCGAACTCGATGTTACACGAATCGCGGTCAATCGGTGGTCGCGCTTCGCTTCCTCGACCGGCATATTTAGAAGAATACAATACGTTTGTTTATATAACAATACTTAATTAAATACATTTTTGTTTAAGGAATTTTTAACAAATATTTAATTAATTAGGTTTGTTTTATATTAATGTAGAGCTTAGGCTTTGGATTTATAACTGCGATAAATGCACACAACATGGCTTGTATATCATCATGGAAATATCCTTTCAATTAGACAACATAATTATTGATTTAACTTTCGATTTGTTACGCGTTCCTTAAAAGTTTGTGATCATAACCAACGATCTTAAGTTCAGCAAAGTTGACTATTTATATGAACTCAACGATATTGTTGCATTCAATGAAAACTATGAAGTAACACCATGAGGGTTGTCGCCAAAAATACATAATTGTTGGCATGAACATCGTCTACACAACGGTACCACGCATGTCCACAAGAGGAAAACGAAAAATTTGTAGTAGATATATAGTTAAAATACTTCTAATACAAAACATGTTTAACGCGCTACATTTCGACGATTTATTATACGCATTTCGTTATTATTTATAACAACTATTAGCGTGATGAATTCGACGTGCGTGCTATTCATTGTCTTTGATTGCCCACGACGCCGCAACTTACGTTTCCGATGTACAGGTTATGTCCAGTTTTAATAAGTCGTGCCCTCGTTCCAGTGATCTAGCTTAAGCTTATACTGTGCCTCTTTATTTAATATAATAAAGACCTATTGTCATTGTCCTCATACATTTTTTATATTATATAATGTGTAATTGTAGAGCTATGAATCTGTACAGCCTATCTATACTAGTATTATTAAGCGGGAAAATTTACGCTAATCTTCAAAATTACTGATTGGATTAAAAATATATTTGTGATTTTGATTAGCAGGTACATATAAACAACATAACGAAGAACATATTCTTCGCGTATGAAGTAATGCTAGATACCCTATGGGCTATACGCGCGTGGGGCATAGCTAGTCATTATATATAACATAAAGCTATATATAGTCTATAACATAAAGCTGAAAAGTTTGTTTTTTAGGTTGAATGCGTTAATCTTTTTGGGATAGTCAATAGTCTATCCCAAAAAGATTAACTTAATTAATTAATAAATTGATAAAGGCCATAAGCGAAACAGCTAGTATTATATAATTTTCAGTTTTCACCACGCTGAATTTTAAAAACTTTAATTATTTTTTGCATTGGTTTTTTGTTTTTAAAAAGATTACTTGCGTTTGTCTCTTGTTTTGTTACTTTCCTTTTTCGATAAGACGATAAATAGCTATCAGTGGCATTATAATCATGATATTATATTAAGTAATAATCAATCCGTTATTAATAGAGGCTTAATGTCGATAACTACTCTAATCGTCGTTAATCTTAAAATTTCTTGTCTAATTAATAAAATAAGACAAACAATCGTTTGTAAAATATTCTTAAGAAATACGTTTTCAAATTATTGTTAAATGCAATACAATTAATTTTATTCTCATTTCAAATTAAACTAAACAAATATTATTATTCCTTTATTTATTTATTTTTCATTTTGTGCGACCGGAGATCTCTATCTTTGCAAATCTACTATATTTTAGATGTATTGGGGTGATCGTTTAATAGATATGATGATGATGCAGACTTTCTTCTCAGGAAATACATATCTAGTCTGAAAAAATCTTGTTGTTAGATAGACCATTGATCGAAAAAATATAATACTAGGATAAATGTATTATTATTATTATAACATGATTTAATTATTTTTTCTGTTTCCAGGTATTGGCTCAACCACAACTTAATTCGAGTCCGTCCACTTTTACCTCTCCTACGAGAAATAAAAGCCTTCTTAGATGTAACAAAAGAGGTAAGTCAACGCGAAATATCCTTCAACTAGTATTTAACTTGAGTACTATTGTTCGTCTTTAAATTGTTCCCGTAATATAAATTTACTTTCTTTAATAACTACTCGCACGTTATTTTTAACTACTTGTGCTTCGGTGTTTATAAATTCAAATTCAAATCGTTTATTTTTCCAAATTTGTTTTTTGAAAGCTCTTTTGAAACGTCACATACATATTTTATTTTTTATTTACCAAATCAATAAAAAATATCATATCACCTAATCTAGCTGAAAGTTGTATCTATATACGAAATTTAATCAAAAACTGTTCAGTAGTTTTTCGTGATTGACACACAAACATCCAAACTTTCACAAGTATTATATCACTAAGATACTCAGTATAATTTATTAATGTACAATAATAAATACGGAAATTTTTAAAGTTTCACTATGGTACACAAAGATTAAAACCTCTTCGGTTCTACAATTAATTTAATAGTAAATCATCTATCAAACCACCAATTCTTCAGAAACAAAACAAATTCCAGGTAGTCTTCCTAGACGCCCATCACTTTCCAGTGGGTTTCTACGACCAAAACAACGCACCAATCAGATCCGTCCACGCGGGGCTCCTGGAGCTGATCCACCGCGAGCTGGGGCCTCACATCGCCACCGCCACGCAGTTCCACACGGGCGCGGGCACTAGGGGCCCCACCTTACAATCCTTAGTAGACAGTGACAAGCGACTTGTGTTTAGCTATGTCGATAATACTATTGTAGCTGGTAAGTTTTTTTGCGACATTGTTTATAAAAATATGGTACTTTTTTACTTTCTAGAAGGTTCAGTGGTTAGCGCGTTTACGTTAAAAGCAAGGGTTCGATCTCCGGTAGAGATGTGAAAAATATTTTGGTCTGATAGAGTAGAGAAGACTGTTTGACGCTAAATTAAAATTGCTCATTGAAACTAATGTAACATCCATCCTATGCCCCAATAGGGAACACAGGACTTCACTTGCTACAGAATTAGCAAATGATCATTTCTCAAAATTGCTATTCAATTTTGACAGGCGTAAATACTTTTTTTCGTATATAAATCAGCCCTTAACCAATACCCTTCATATTACACATAAGTTTCTAAATAAACAATAACTATAGAAGCAAATTTATCTATTATTCATACCATTTACCGACTATCTCAGGTCAAGGGTAGCCTGCGGCGAGAAGTTTGACCTCGAGACATACGTACAAGTGATTAACTACATCGCTTGAAGAAAATAGGGATAATAAACTGTGCCGACTATTCGTGACAAATTCTTTCTAATTTATCAGGATTTATACGGTCGATGATAGAGATCCCGCTGTCTTCGCGTGATTGTATTAAATTATATCTCGGAATAATGTATTTCTAATACTTATTTTAATCTCTTTCCAGAAAACAATTGGCTGTGGCCTATACTACCTCACCTGTGGGCTAATACAAACGATCCCACAGAACTCTTCGAGTACTTAGACAGAGCAATCAGTACTTCGCCACAGCCCGGGGCCCGCTCGCCCATGTTCTCCGCGATGGCACAAACCACTCCCACAGTACTCGACATCCTGTTCCTCAGAGGCTCCTTGCGAGAAAACGCGGACGCCGTCAACAGGAACGTCACATCCCGACTCGCAACTCTCTGGAGGCACCAAGCCAACATCGTCTCCACGGACTTCTTCCTCGCCAACGACGTCGTGGACCTCTCCATACAGATCAGCGTCGAACGCTCCAACAGATTATGACGACACGGTTTCTCGCGGCACCGGGGACTTTTATTAGATTTTAAATACACACACACCGAAGCAATGATATATCGCTCCCCTTGGCTTCCGATTGCGCCACGAACTCGGTATCATTTTAAAACCCCCAGTTTACGGGATCAATTGATATAAATCGGTACTAATCGAAGATATCCGCTGACGGATCGAGTCACTGCCATTACCATAGGGTCAGTGTGAAATAGTGAGATAATTTAACTTATTCGTCGTAGGAATGATATGCTAGTCTACATTCCCTTTTTATGAGGAGAATCATTATTATGTGTAAATAAATATTTATATTTGGCAAATGTACACGTTTAATTTATTTTCTATAACCTTACGATAAAATTGGGGAAATCAAAACAAAACTTATATTATTACATTTTACTTATATAAATACTGCAGCATCTCATTACAATAAATAATAACTAACATTAATAATAATTGTACTTGCAACAAAAACGAGGTAGATTCTTCGTGCTAAATGCACATAAACAGTCTATTAAATATCACGTATGTGGTGCCAATAAGGGCAAGAGTTCGGCTCGACTCATTCTCGATAAAGCTCGAGCGTCCAGACCCATGGCCGCCGCCGCGCCGTTGACGTCCAGCCCGAAACTTTGAAGTAAAGAAGCTAACGCTACTTCTTCACCTGTCCGTGGGTCGCGCAAACGTGGACATGAACCATTGCACTGTGGCCACGAACATCTTTCAATCAACCTCCTGGGAGCGCAGCGACCTTTTTCACGTCTGCTTCCATTGCTAAGGCGACGCTCCCAACAGCTAATGGCTTTCGGAAGAGAAATCCCAGACACGTTAATCGCTAACCATTCAGGTCTCGCCAGCGCACCGTGTGCAATACACGCGGGGGCAAATGTTGCTCGAACACCCTTCAGACTCGCGCGAAGTGCTGTACCCGTCTCATGCACGGCATCCCACTGCGCTCGAGTGCGAGGAGCCCGGACGCCCTCTGCTGTTAACTGTGCTGAATCAAATAAATACTGAAATACAAACAATGGTGTCCGAATATGTGGATAAAGGCGGTATCCAAAATAACAATACCATGGCTTATCCCGGTATTGCCGAACACAAGAAGACGGTGGTGATCCTTGCCACAAAGTGTGTCCAAGTCTTGCTATTGCATCGACGGAAAATGAGCGCCTCGCTCTTGGTGGTCTGTCAAGAAACCAACCGGAATCGGCGATGGCCGCCACGCGCACGCCATGTGTTCTAAGACTCCTTCTCGTAGCATCCGCATGGAACATGACCCCCGCCGCCCCGGCACTTGAGCCGACTAGTAAAAGTCGACCACGGAGACCGAATTGTAATAATTCATTTAGGACATCTCTAACTATTAAGCGTCCAGTGAAAGCGAATGTATCGTTGTCGGTTTTGATTCGTGTCCCTGCCCACATGTCGCTAGAGCAGTAGGGTAATAAGACATGGTTTGAGTTATGCCACAATGGGTTCGCTTCAGGATCCATGGATAATACGGCCGGAGCCCGTCGAGCTCGCGGCCAGCGCGTTGAAGACATGAGTCCGGGACGTCGCCGCCAGCGCGCTGCACACGACTTCGCATCCCAACAGTAACCTCCGCCTTCCAAGTATACAACCCAGTGGTGACTGTTCGTGCCACGTCGTATATAATATCTGAAAAGAAATGTCGTCAATTAATTTCAATTAGCAAAAATAGACACGTAAGTATAATTTTGTTAAAGATGTAAGGTTTAATGTATGTGCTTTTAAAAATACGATCCGAGTTTATGTAGCAAAATCTAAAGAAATATTAATAAAATGTTGGCCACATGGATTGCGGAGAGGACACGCCCGAGGCGAAACCAATTTGCCCCGGGCAAAACCAAAATAAAATATGTCATATGAAAACAAAATCTTTGTAAAAGTTACAATGTCTTATTATGATTGTTATGAAGTAATATTTATTAGTTTTGATTAAATTATAATTTTATGAACACACTGAGCTCCGCCTTGTCAGCCGTGTATATCTCCCGTTCCCAAAGGATTTCCGGGCCCTTCGTCAGGCTTCAATCAATCTCTGTACAAAATTACATCTAAATCGGTCCAATAGTATCGGAGTCTATTCAATTCAAACAAGAACTTGAATCTTTCCTCTTTATCATATGAGTATAGATTATTTAGTTTAGTGTCGTGGCAACACAATCTAAGGCAAAGGAGGTTTAATATTTTACTTCGAGTTTTTTTTTTGTGACTGTTTATCGTTTTATTGTTTTTGGTTAAAAAATACGCCACAGTGTTTATTATTAGTGATAAAATGCTGTAATATGGACTGCAGTATCTTTCATTACTTTATTTATTAAGTTTCATAATAATACAACAAACGATATATTGTTAGAGGATACATACCCCGCCGGTGATCCATCATTGCACGTTAGAGAGGAATTAGTGAGCAATACAAGTCTCAAACTATCAGGGGGAGCAACACTGTCGCTCGGAGAAGACAACAGCACCTGTAATAATATAAACATTACTTCATAATTAACCCAATAACAGATTTTATTGACAATGAATACTAGAACGTAAAGACGTCGAGTCCATAACAAAGAATGATTTAGATAAATGATAAACGGTAAATAATTCGAAAAATCTCGAAAAAAATCTTTTTTGTACCACCCAAGATTCAAACATGGAACCTCATGGGCTGAATAAACCCCAAGTGAAGTACTTTACTAAAGTGAAACTCCATAAAATACACAATACAAAATTCCCTTCTACCCTACAAGGATATTATGGTCTTCCTATTTTCTTATAAAAATTCCTGTCACTGTATTTCTTCCTATTATTAAGTAAATTATTGTACAACGAAAAACCTCCCATAATAAATTATAGCGACAACTTTGCTGAATATTAAACATGATTTATGGACATAATATTATTGTAATACGCCGTTACTTTTAATAAGAAGCTTATTATTGTTATATTACATGTTTTCAAGATATCGAAGTTGTCTACAATACGATGTTTAAAGGAATAAAACGAAATTCTAAGAAACAACAGCCATTAATTTGTCTCTGTGAGATGTCTTCAAACGTTTTGTACAGATCTATTTAAATAACTACGAGAATTGCGAAATTAGTTTTCTTCGAGTGCACATGCGTCCTTTGTTTTATTTCCTTTAATTTCAAATATTTTTAGTTTTAGTGGTTTTTGCAAACTTATGTAGATAAGTAAATAATGAATCCTAAATGAAAAAAATATATGAATACATTTATTGAATTATAAAAGGTCTAAAGATTTAATTTTTTATTTTCTCTAACAGAAAAATCATAATCTTCTGCTTACAACACAAACAGAAGCAGGTTTAAAATATGATATCACATTTCTTTCTATTAGCTAACTTACTTTTTATTTAAATTCAAACATTAATTTATAGACAACAAAACTCTATTGAATGTTGTTAAAATTATGGTGGTAATTATGCAAATAAGGATTTAAATTCGCGGCTATTTATTTTATTATATATTCGTTTCATTGTGACTTTTATTGAAATATTTTACGATTAAAATATTTAAATGAAAGCGTACTTTTTTTCTTTAAATATAAAAATAAACAAAAATATAAATAATAATAATAAACTATTGAAATTTTAATGCTTGCATTTAATGATTTTAGTGTTCAACCCTTAACAATTATTAAACGTTTATGCACTCCTAAAGTACGATAACATACATCGTTAGATATTGTTCCCTAACACAAACAATCTCGTATCAATTTTCTGACCTACAAATGCTTTTCCGGGCTAGGTCAGTTGATTTGTACTACAGTTACAATTAAACGTTCGAATTTAGATTAACAAGGAACAAGGGATTTAATTTTCTATAAGGTAAGCTTTTTCGAAACATGACGTTGTGTAACGCCATCATTTTTGAAGTAATTTCAGTTTGAAGATCAAAGATGTTTATATCTTAAATAAAACCTCTTCCTTTAAATTCAATTAACGTAAACAGAAAAGCAGAAAAAATAATGGTGTTTAAAAGAATAGATTCGTGTTTATTTACTAATACATTACAATTTACAACTATAATATATCTGTTGCAACTCCTAACTAGAAATTTGTTGCTCTTAAAATATTAAAAGAGCAGACGGAATTTTTATAATAATAAATATAATACACCATTAAATACTCCGCCTACAGCGGTCGCTATGCGAAACTTCTTAATATGTATTAACTATTAATATGAGTTGAAATCAAGTTGTTTATGTATTCGATAATAATTAAGTAGACGACGGCAAGCCAGAGGCGTAGAAAGAAATTTATTGATTAAGAAATTTATAATTGAATCGATTCAGGACTATATTATAGTGTTTTTTGGTTTCCTTTTAACAGAATATTGAGTAAGAGTAAAAATCCACTAATCATTTAACGACACTACGACGCCATTGTCTTTGAATATATCTGCATAATTATTCATTGCTTGTTATAAACGTTAATAAATTATATTTATGGTAGAATGCTAATAGAAATATAACGCAAACGCGAAGGTAAATACATGCACGTCTCTAATTATGCAGCCAACATTCTTTCTATGAATTAATTCTAATATAATACGCAGTTGAATACTGCATACTCTATAATAATAATTGTAAATAAGGAGCAAGCACGCAAATCCCTTACATTCCGTTTCCTTGGTCTAGTAAATAGGTAAATATTGCATTTTTGAACTAAATTCGAGATTCCAGAGAAAATATTCGGAAGGAAAAAGGGAAAATTCATTTATTCTTCAATCGCTTTTATAATGTTGAAACAATAAAGGAACAAGCCAATATTTATACGACTTGATCTGAATACGTGAATATAATATTAGCGCGGAAAATAATTACATTTTTTTTTTTTTTTTATTTTATAAGAAAGGAAAATATACATTTTTAAAAAAAGGAAACATACCAAAAATCACAGTGATTTGTCCGGCATGAAGACAGAGTTCACCACGACACACCAATTTATAACATATTTACATTCATTGTTCTCGAAATGATATACTTATCACTAAATTGAATACACATATAAGTTGTTCAAAAAGTACAATTTAAGTTTCATTTTGATATTGTTAGAATTTACAGTATTTTTAAAATGTAAGTCCAATTTATTTAGCAGCTGAGGAACCAAATAACGAGTTGTTCTTTTACCATAAGTGTTAATTATTTTAGGAATTACCAATCGTTGGTTAGTTTGCTGACGTGTCACAATTTTGTTATTAAGTTTTACTTGCAAATCATGATTAAAAAATTGTTCCTTCAATAAAGTGTACTTTGAGATTGTATAGGCAAAACTTTACAGTGTTGAAAAAGATTTTCGATATTATTATTAGATAAATGTTTTAGTTAGTTAATTTCATGTGACACAAAAATAGTACATTTTGTATTAAATAAAATATATGTCTACTGTAATATGTGGCCGGAGGGGAGATGCGAATTTAATATCAGGGGCAGAACAGACGCTTCTTGTATGGACGGGTCATTTGACACTCATAAATGGTAAGTTATTTTTAGGACTGAGGTGAGTATCCAATGCGATGTAGTTTTTTAAAACTTTGCATGTCACATGAGCAAATTTT
>LQNK01000373.1:20750-54279 GCA_001586405.1 Phoebis sennae | reverse complement strand
TTTTTTAAAATTCTTAAAATTCTTTAAATACATGAATTTCAAAAAATATATTAATCTAATTCAATTTTTAATACGACTATTTACTATCGATGTGCATAACATTTAAGAAAAAATATATCAATTTAGTATTGTTTAAAAAAAATGTTTAAATAAATAATCCTATACAAACTAATTACAAAAACCATATTTAAAAATTGGCAAAAGATGCTAAATTACTCAAGTACCATGTATAGATTTAAATTGATATGTAATAAAATTGCATAGCAAACATATAATATAAACGGCGCATTATTTTTTTTTTTTACAATTTTATACATTATTTAAAAAATATCTAGTTTTAAAAACAAGTTGAAATCTGCCACGATTATTATGTTTAAGTTATTCTTGCAAAATGAATAATTTATTTAAATTGTTATATTTGAAGAACTATATTATTATATTTCGATCAATCGAATCAATCGTTGGAAATATTACGCCAATTTTAGGCATATTTGCTTTGGAATTTCAATTTACTCAACCATGTACAATAAAAACAACACGTGCCCAGTCCTTAAAATAAGTAAACAATCTATGTTTGTCCCATCTCGTTAGCCCGGCATTTGGCATTGCCTGTACGAATAACAGAATTCTGTAACTGCATGTTGTGATTAAACTTTAACGTAAACACTCGCAAACCTCGGCAACGGATCGACAAAACACAGCGCTAATCAAAACAAACACAATCTCAGAACGATCACTGAAGCTCGCTGTAAAATTGCACAAAATAAATAATGAACGTACACATAGGGTCCATGCGAGCCAGCAGCGGCAGCACCGACCTTGAGGCCGCGGAAACATCACTAGCAGCAAGTCGAGAAGCGCGGCAGGCGCCCGCGGCGACCGCACCCCATACTGACCGCGAACACCACTGCCTCACGGTAGCTCCCCGTTTACAAAAGCCTCTATTTAGAACGAGGGCGAAGGGCCGGCTCCGTACGCGGCGTCGGACCGAATAAAGGTAACAGGCGGGCTCGTTTATACGGCAGGGGCGGCGGGACCAGTCGGCGGCGAGATCAAACGGTCTGTAGATCAAAGGAGCCGCCGCGCGATCGGCATCCGTCATTATTATTATGCAAGCATTACGGAGCGCGCGTGACTCAGGCGAGAGGGCCACGCGAGCTGCGCGGGCGCCGCGCCGGCTCGCCCCTCCCCGCAACCCCAGCCCCCACCTGTCAACAGCCTCCGTACGCCGAAACGTTGCGGTAATATGCGCCCCGTAGTGATGCTCACTACCCACTATTTATCGATACTCTCTGTATCTATGCATATGTACTGAACTACTGAAGCTTCATTGGGGTTGGTTCATTAAATTTAGAACGAGTTATTGTCGTAGTCATTCACTCTCTTTTGATAGCCAAATGTATTCGTGATATTAGCCTTATTGAATTGTTAAATAGGTAATAGTATAACTTATCTTATCACCTATTCTAATCCAGCTAAAAGCCTATTTGTATACAATATCTATATATGTACACGCAAACATGTATTTTAGATCTATATACATTAAAAAATCCAAACTCTTCCATTTATTACATTAAGATACTGTTACACTAGTGTTGAGCACAAAAGGATTAGTAGCTTATCCAAGACTTTGTCTAGCTTAAAACTCTCTCCTCTGTGATATGGTCGGTAACGATGACTAACAAACCTTTAATCTAATAGAGACTGCACTTAACACATCACATAATCACATTCCTCTTTTTACCTTTGTATCTATGTTATACCTTTCAAAAAGTACTTACTTACTTACTTACTCATTTACTCCTCTGGCGCAGTTGATCCGAAGTGGATCTTGGCCTCCGACACAAGAGCACGCCATTGGCGTGCTCTTTCAAAAAGTATGTTCAGAACTCTTCACTACATAGTATAAAACAAAGTCGCTTTTTCTGTCATGTGTCATGTTGTATGTCCCTATGAACGCTCAAATCTTTAAAACTACGCAACGGATTTTGATGCGGTTTTTTTTAATAGATAGAGTAACTCATCAGGAAGGTTTTTATGTATAATATCATCCATTAAACCCGTGCGAAGCCGGGGCGGGTCGCTAGTTGCATAATAAAAATATAAGGTGATATTATGAAATTATAGAAAGTATCGATATCGATATGATCCCCTCCCTAGCGCCTAAGGACTGTTCCGCCCTCTCACGAATTAGCCGCGCTATGTACACACGTGTATCTCCCGAACATAATTTTGCACCTTATTTAGTTTTATTACTTTTTTGCGAACGTTCCAACAACAGGTGCGTACCACCGTTCATTATTTTTTATATTTTTTAATCTAATGGGCACTCGCTAAAATATGAACATACCATAGCTTATGAAATTAATTGGTTAATAAAAAAGTTTTCCATATAACTTGAATTTTTAATAACAGGTGTAATATTGTTACATAGAAAACTTCGATAAGTTACCTGATATGTTGTATATGAAATATCGTTATTTGAAATTTATATTATTACATATAGGTATTTACTTTTAACATTATTTTATGTAAAGTAAATAAGAAATTTTCTACACGTCCGCGTCATTGAAAGTGTCACGTTTTAGAAGAAATACGACAAGTAGTTTGAAATTTAATTCTATCTAACATTTTCAGGGTTGTAAAATAAAGCTTATTAGCGAAATTCACACACATGGCGAACAATTAGCGAAAGTGCAGATACATGTGTTTATTACAATTATATTCTATTTAAAACAACACTTAGAATAATTAAATGTACCACATTGAGAACCGCAATACAACAGAAGAGGCACAAGACTGAACCCTCATAAACCCTTATGGGTCGACGTTCATTACTATTCTTCCTGAAAGTACTGTCCTGAATTTGTCCTCGGGTCATTACATATTCAAACAAAAATAAAATTATTGGTCGTTTAAATTGATATCAACCTGCTCTCTTATAGAGAATAAATTCTTCTGAATTCAAAGTATTAGTTTTATTAGTGTGAAAGAAGCTATAATTCTTTAAATTTCATTCTTCATAGCGTTTTAATAACTATTCTAAAAAAATCAAATTCAAAAATTACACATCGTAAATACATATAAAACATGCTTATAGTAGGAGTCTCTCCTTCGTGTGTCCCAAACATTTACTTCAATAATCAGTTAAAAATGTTTCGTACAAAGTGTGTTTGCGGCAGCGAAATCGATTTTACAATTTATCCTCCACATAAAACAGATGATATGGATTCAGTTAAGTAGAATATAATTGGCGGGCGGCTCAGCAAGCGTTCAAAGCTTGTACCTGCCTGTAAAAATGCCATCATAAAGCCGAGCCGCCACAATAAGCCCTTTGACAGTTCGTACCCACCTTTATGATGCCGACTCTGATATACGACCCGCTCTCATTAAACTTATTTTATCGACTCCCGATACAACATCTAACTATCCGTATAATAAATCAGAACGCTTAAAAGAAATGTGCGCTACTTCTTACAAACAAGACGGAGTTGAACATTCAAAATCTTTATGGCTCATTATTCGATCCCATTATGTCAGTCGGAACGATCCTCTTAAAGCGATTTAATATAAAAGACTATTATACAACTCATTTTCCATAACAATAAGCTTATCAGCCTTTTTATGTGTTCTTTAATCGCTGCTTATTAAATTGTTACGGATAGTAAATAATGCCACAAAAAGCCACGCTTACACCGTAGGCTTCATTTATTTTACTGTTTTTATTTTTATACTTTGTAGGTAATAAAATAGCATCGTGTTCATTGACCTATTACTTGCCACTCATTACCTATTTGTTGACTTTTGTAGTAATAAATCAAAGAGAAAAAGCTTAAGTAGAGTGCATAGTGACCTCATTTTGCAAATGGATAGAGAAACCGCCAAAATAGTATAAAAGTGCCGAAGCAATAAGCAAACAATGGCACCAAGTAATAAATTGCTAGTCACCTTGCGTCCGAGCAAGAAATAATGGTAGTCTTTTTACAAGCTCTCCAATCGACTCGCTACCGGAGTTGCTGATGTCCGCAAAAAATGCTTTGGTCATTCCCGGTGACGCTTAGCTGTACACTCATCTACATAATTTGATATTGCAGTTTTTCATGTTGCTTGCCTTATTTTGTCATCTTAATTTCTTATATAATTGTGTTCTATCTTCATTTAAGATGAAAATTTTCTTGCTATTCACGAATTGAAGGTTATTTATATTTACCAGAAGGTTAATGTTTTCAAAGTGGGGATAATTGATGCTTGATTAGTACTGACAACAATATGATCACAATTAGACATATTTAATCTACATAGAAATGTCATTACTTTTTCTTTTCTTAACAATTGAAATACCATATGAAAACCCATAGAATATAGAAATTTGAATACCTATACGTAGTCTCTGAATTTCATACAATAATATCATACTTATTTACAAATAATAATAAATACATAAATTATTACTCCGAAAGTCTTTATAAACTTATGGAATTTTTATAAAGATCATCATTTAAATCCTCTACATACTAAACTATAGGCAGGAGAATAAAAGCAAGACAACCGCCTTCGGCTAATTAACGTACGAAACACTTTTGTCAGTGACAGTCCGCATGAATAGGCATCGTAAGCGGTGTAGGAGTAGCGTAGGGTAGTGCCGTGCGATTCCCCGCGGCCCAGCCTCCGATTCACAATAAATCTGAACCGATAAGTAGTCAGGCGGATTGTCGGCGGCGCGATCAAAGCGACGCGCACATGAAACGAACCGCCGGGCGCTCAGATGTTACACGGTACCACGTTTCCACCGACGCCCGGCACGTCTAATTGGCCCTTTGTTCGATGACATTTTAATTAATTTGATTTTAATTTTGAATGAATCGGCCGAGTGACGAAGGTCGATGTCGAAATGTTACTTTTTGCGAGCCATGCTTTTGAATTTACTTTACTGTGGCTGTATACATTTATATTTTAATCAATCGCGAAAATGTTTCCATTCAGGTTTAATGAGAAATTCGCAACTTAATACCATCTTACATACGTGTCACTCACGAACAGACGTGCGATGTGGGTACGATTCTCGGTAACATGACTGTATCTCGAACTTCAACGTTTAGTAGGTATAGAGCACTAGAGAATCAAGCACTCTATTGAAATAATAATAAATGATTGAATGGCACGCACCCACTGTACTCAACTAAGTAACTTTTCCATGATCTTGCCATATCAATTACTCTCTCGAGTCATGTATTAAAATCTGCGGAGAATAAACTCACAATCGCTTCTTGACTTATCTATCAAATTGTATTATAAGCTGTTTATAGGGATGGCCCTTAATTTTTAAAAAATATCTGAGATTCTCGTGTCGTGTAACAACGAATATGTAGAGGAAGATCAAATGCCGGGCAGCGTAACAGTTATTATCGCTTTATATGCACGAAGTAATAACACCTTTGAAAAGTTCGTCAGCTCCTGGCATCTTATGTAATTAATTTGCCATAAGCTTACGACCCGTACTTTGGAGATCTTATTATAGTTTACTAACGGGTTATTTAAATTTGTTTTTCAATTGGTTCGTTACGCTCTTATCTTTAGTCTTTGGTGAGAAATATCTACCGTTTTTATTTTCGTAATGCGACTTATTATTATCATCCCAAAGGCCATAATCGTTAAACGCTAAATATGGTCAAATCTCGTTAAATCCTTCATTAGCATATCGTGCTTTAAATCGTACCTTTTAATATTTATCACAAAAAAGAACATGTAACACACGATATTTGTCGAGCGTCAATAAAGAAAGAATAAAAGTATTGAACGGATGGTATTCTCTAAATCTTTAATCCACATTGTAAAATAATAACAATAAAAAGGTACGAAATTTGATCATAATTGATAACGACATTAATTTGATGAAGCGACGTATATTTCGAGTTCTTTTTCGATTTTAAAAGGAATCGGCAAAATGTCGGTTGACCTTTTAAAGAAATTAAATACGGCGTTAAGTCAGCAATGTCAAATATTTGTTGTCATTCGATAGCGAATAATTTATTCAACGATACGGTTTCAACCTGCATCATCCGGGTAAATAAAATGGAACAAAGACATTCAAGAAATAATAGCACCAATTTGCATTTAAACAGCTTTATTGACGAATAAATAAAATATGCGACAGAATATATTAAACGAACAGAAACAGATACAATGTATACAGAAACGAAAACTTAAGAAATAATAATTGCATACCGCAACAGGTTACAAAATGTATAAAATCGGAACGTGTGCTTCGCCGTTATTTGCCATTTTATAATCATAAATATTGCATACAAATAAATATTATATAAGGCACGTTTATGTATCACAGAACAACAACTACTTATAACATTTTCTCAATATATTTCTATCAAACTATCCGCCCAAAAGGCAATTCAGTCAGTCACGCTCAAAGATAGACACGAATTAGCAAATATCAAGGATTTTTGACTATTATTACTATTAATACGTATAAAATAGTATTTTCATAGATCTCGCTAATTCGCGAGGCACTATAAGATTATTAGAGGCAAAAAATGTACAACGTTGAAATGCTTTAACACGCTGAGCCTACAAATTTTAGATTTAAATTTAGGTATTAGAATAACGATATATTATCATTTATGGCTTGGTAATTGGACAAAAACAATAATAAGTTCTTTGTAGTACTATGTACATATTAGGTAGAGTTGGCAAGTTACAAGTTTCAAATGATTTACAATCCCTAGGATAGCCATAACATGTGTAACTTTACACAATCTGTTAAATAAAACATTTAGTTTTCTTCTTGAAATCGACATATAAATATAGAAAATTAATAATAAATTTGTAATCGCTTTATCGAAGAAAATGCAGCCGACTGTAAAAGAAAAAAACAATTCACGCATAAAATATTTTAAACTTGAGATCTAAAAAAATAAACATCACCACGAAACAGCATTATATCTTATAATCTCACTTGGAATTACAAATAAAGGTTTACAATATAAAATTTAGTTTGAGATTCGCGAACAAATTAATAAAAAACTGTTTAAACATATCCTTTTAGGAAATAAGTTAATGCAATCATAAAATATGAACTGTCAGTCTACGTGTTTCTTGCTACACGATGTTAATGGTCTTACAAATTAATATAATAATGATTTATTGCAAGATTTTATAACTAGTTAAGACTACATTACACTTAGTACGTTTCTAAAGTCTAAGCACCTTCGTTACACAATAGGAATTTTAACAAGTGCAAAATATCTTTACAATTTACTTGTACATACAATAAAATGATATGCCATACTTTTTAATAAAAAACTTTTCTTTCCTTATTGTTATGTATTATGTAAAAAATTAAACAAAAATAATAATGTACTTTATTTTTTTCGACATAATTATTATTATTGCAGTTACCATATTGCTTTAACTGAAGATTTAATTCAAGATTGCTTTAGTTTATTTTTTCTCATTCATTAGCAAGATCCCAAACACGCAATTTGGACAACACTAAATAAAAACATACTTTAAACTGGCAAAATTATTGCATCTACACAACCATTACACTATCACACATAAAGCTACACTTAACTACAATATATTTATGTACACTTGTAAAATCCATAAGTTTCTCTTGTGCGTTTCAGCCTAAGGAAAAGAATTGTTTACTTGGCATCTTTTGTCTCTGCTTTTTGACGAAGTCTCTCGCTTGTTTGTCTCCTTGTCTCGATTCTAAGGCCTTGATTGCATCGCCATCTAAATAAAAAAAGAACATAATAAATTGACATTTTCAATCGTTAAAGCAAAGGAAAAGATGTAATAATTTTTAGTGGTAAGAAGATGACAAAAAATTCTGTGCCCAGATAGAATATCATTGCGCTAAATAAAGCAAGCCTGGTTCTTGTGGTAAAGCCACCACCTTCTACGGCTCCATAAAACTATTTATATGTCATCACTTTACTTTGATACTGTAAATTAGTTGTTCGTGCAAATTAGTATAGTCATCATTCGTTGCTTTCGGTCTAAGACAACAAAATGAAATGTATGTCCTCTTTTTATTCAATTGTTACATAAAAATATAAATAAATCCTCAGCGTTATCGATCTTTTTTAACTTACGGATAAAAGTAAGCCTGGATAACGTCATGGCCATTAAGTCACTTCACTAAAGTGGACTAAAACTACGTCCATAAACAAATTTCTACTGATAAACACATTGGGGAAAATTAAAAAACCACCCTCTTTTCTTTAGACGATATAATTTACTAATATTAGTTTGGCCTGGATAGTGGTAAGGGTTGTTGGTGTAAACTACAAATCAGTGCTGAGCTTTCGGGCACTTCACTAAAGTGCACATAGGTTTCTCCGAGGAACACGTTTCTACTGATAAACATCTAGAGAAATCTTTCTATCAGAAAAATAAAAAAAACGCCCTCGTTTCATCAGAAAAATAAAAAAAACGCCCTCGTTTCTACAGACCATATTACTTACCGATATTACTAGGTCTGGATAGTGTTAAGTGTCGTTGCTGTAAACTGCTAATCAGTGCTGGGCTTTCAGGCACTTCACTAAAGTACGCATAGGTTTTGCCCACGAACATGCTACTAATGACAAACATGTCTGAGGGAAAATCTAAAGAAACGTATGTTCTGTAGATGATTTTAACTTACCGATATTGCTAGGCCTGGATAGCGGCAAGTGTTGTTGTTGCAGACTGCTGATCGGCGCTGGTGTTTCGGGCACTTCGCTAAAGTGCACATAAGCTTCGCCCACGAACGTGTTGCTGACGCTGAACATATCCTTGTCTTTTATCACGAAGTGCAGGAGGCCATCTTGGATGCGACGTTGCTCGTGGGTTAGGGGGCTGTTGGAAATTATTGAATTAAGTAACAGACTAAGGAAAGAATTAATTCCACTATAATAGATATTTGATATCTCTTTTACTACCAATGCTTCTCATTTAATCCTTATAAATGTCTTCTCAAAGAACATAATAAACAGATCTTTTAATTCGATTTAACGATATGATTATTAAAGTATATTTGAATGTTTGTTGCCGTATCTGAACATCATATTATCATTGTTTCTAATTAGTTCAGGGCCTTAAGATACACAAGTGTGATAGCATAGATTTTTTTTCTCTTTATAATTAGTTTGACAGTCAAAGAAAAACATATCCATTTCTGATGAATTACTGTACATTATAATACTAGCTATCGTTTTATACTAATATGAATTTTGTTGCATTTTAAATTCTACTTACATTACAAACATTTCATCGTACAGCGGGAAGAGATTCTTATTGTGCGTCTGAGTTTTGGGTTTGTCAACATTCGCGAAGCTGTCCTCCGGTAACAACGCAACGCGGACGTACGAATCGCACAAACCTAAAACCAAAATTTTCGACATTTAGCAATGAAATGCAAAATGAATATGAAAATAATATCCTTTATTGCACACACCAAGAGAAAAATAAAAGCAACATAAGTATTTATTAATATAAATATTCTTTAATGAGAATGCACAAATGGCGACCTTATGGCTACAGAGCCATCTCTTCCAGATAACCATGGTTTAGGAAAGACAGAATTAAAAGTAGGTGGTGTAACATTATATAAATGAGAATAATCAGTGATCGTTAAATTTATTTTCAGTATGCCTAAAAAGATTTTTGTGTTTCATTAAATTGCTTTTAGAATAGCAATAGATATTCTATTGCTCGTTTTCAGAAACTAATACTGAATACTGAATTTAAACGACTGAAACATTAAAACATAATGAAGATCAAACAACACACATTAACGTTTTATAAATATTGCACAACATTTTACGTAAGCCCTCACAACTCACCGTTAGAGTCCGTAGCCACCAAATTCCTAGCATTCATGATTTCAATCTTGAGGTTGTTATCAATGAACTGCGCGCGCACCGTCAACAAGCCCATCTTGGGCTCGCTCACGGCCTGCTGTTCCTGCCACCTCTCCAGGTGGTACTGGTGGATCAGCTCCCGCGTCTCCATGCCGTGCAGCTTCAACAAGTACTCCACACGTTTGAGCGTGTCGGACGAATAGATCTCCTTGTTATCTTGTCGGAACGATCGAATCATTATCTTGAGGCACTCGTGGAGATTCGAGAAGAAAGATGGCGGTCGACGTTTCTGGAAAAGCCGTTACGTTTAAATTTTTATTCGACTATTTATTGCAGTATTTTGACTTTGGTTGCTCGATAAGGGAAATGCAAACATTTATGGTATGGTATTGCAATGCAAATATCGGAACATTGATTATTAATTTATATTTAATGGTTTTGATAACATTTCATCTTATTTTTTAGTCTTTCAGTACATTAATAATTGTTTATGGATAAATATTCGGAAATACATGATAACATGCCCATACCGTGCGTATAAAAGGTAATGTAATTTATTTTAACTAAAACTGATTTAAAAGATATAAGACACAGATATACTATTCTAAAGTTTAAACCACATTTACTTTATGCATACATATATAAATATACAAATAGATAATTTTCCACACGTATAGTATGATTCTGAAAGCTAGTCGAGACAAACATAAGCAAATTTTGCCAAATCATTGACAAAATATATCAGCCCCTTATGCAGATATGATTACTATCGCATGTTCCCTGTGAAAGATTAACAGCTTTTATTTTCGAAAAATACCGTAACGATACATATATTTACAATATAGTTATAATTGCAACAGTACTGTAAAATGATATGCAATAATAATTTTACAATTTGCAACCATTTTCCATTGAAAGCGTGCCCATTTTAACAACTTAAATGTAGTTTGTGAAAGGACAACGTTTTATTCGGTGAAAATTTTGAATTTTCTTTTTAATCAATCTCAGGATACAATATTTAAAGGAAACCCCAACACAGGGAGCATGCTAGTCTACGGGATACACAGCACAGATAACATAACAGAACATAAACAAGGTGCTCTGTAATCTATGGTTTACCACATCTAGGTTGGCAGCGGCCGATTTGGTCAAGCGTCTCGGGTCGATATACCGTGTTATTTTTGCTCTTCGGTGCTATCGAACAACAATAAAATAAATAAAAAGTTAATAAATTGCAGATAAAGAAACTGTAAAAAAATGTGCATTAAAACGCGTGCGACATATACCAATTATTTACCCGAAAGGTTAAGTTCATTGGCGCAACTTTGTTTTTGCTAAATCGTAATCTAATCAAGCGAATACGAGTAGCGACTGTTTCTTTCTACAATCAAAAGTCTGAGTTAGTAAAACAATGGACAAATGTTAATAAAATAAATGATGATCTAGTGAATATTTACACAGATGTACATTATATACAATTTTAAATCAAATAATGACTCTTTATTAACAAGAAACTTGCATTTTCAGATGACGCACTAAATTCAAGGCGATATAGAAAAACAACTGTATTAAATAAATATATTGCACTGTTCACTAGACCATGACAGTATTAATAATTATTGATATAAATGATTAAATTGTGATTTTAGTGACATATTATTACAAAAATATAATAGAATAAAATGTATTAAATAGCTTCAAATTAGCTTGTAATTAATTATTTGTGACTACACAAAATAGAAAGGTACAGCAGTCAAACATTATACAAAGCTCACTCGATTAACGCACATAAAGACACCGTTCACCGACACAACTTTTAGGACTACATCGGAACAGCCTAACAGCAAATCTCATCCGTTTGACACACATAGCGTTTGTTCGTGTGCATAGCGCGTATAAAAAGGAGTTTGACTTGTGTTCCCATCTATATTGTGTTATAGAGATATTAATACAAAAATATTAATGAAAAAAAATAAAAACCTCTAATATTAATGTTCCATAGTTAAATGTTAACCGGATTTGTGTCATTAATAAAATACCTCTAAATTGGCTTGTATGAGTTCGTACAGCACTTCGCCCAGCTGTTCCCACACGATGTCGAGGGTCCGCGAGAAGTTGTCGTTGTTGAGGTGCTGGTACAGCGTGTCCAGGTTGGCCTCCAGGTAGCGCATCACGCGGTCCATGCTCGAGCAGTCCTGGTGTAACAGCTCCGCGCCTTCCATTAGGAAACGAGTTATTGATGGCATCATCTGAAAAAATACGTTTTATTTATTTTAAACAATTTTTTTTAAGTAACTACCCTAGATTAAAAAAATCGTTTTAAAATTTATTATGTCCAATCTTTTCTACGACCGCAATATTAATTTTTATTGAGGAGAAAACCAAGGAAATTTGGACGCAAAATTAAAAAGTACAATTAACAAATAAGAAAATTTCGTACACTTGTGTTAATTGTAATTTTCTATTTATGTAAGTCCTCGCTGTTGTGAACCATCAAGTATAATAAACAAGAAAAAAAAATATACAAAACGAGAACGTTACTTACCTTTCGAATCATAACTTCTAAAAGTTCAACGATTTTGTTTTTGACTGTATCAATTGCGTTCGCAATCACATTGTGCAACGTGTCTCTACATCTGAAAATATAAAAAAACGGTTATGTACAACTTAGAATATTAACATCAAAATATTTGCATTTTTCTAATGGGCAGATAGATAAATGTTATAGTTGATGATATGTCAAATTACCGATGGTAGTTATACACATCATCATTTTTTATAAACAAACAAATATACACAAACCACCTATAAACCTTAAATACGAATAACCAAAAACAAGTTATGGAATTTATAAGAAAATCCTACCAATTTTTTTCGCTCAAACAATTTATACCCCATATGAAACAACCAAAAAATATTTTAACTCTTGAAAATATTACCTCTGCGCTTCTAATGGCGAGCGTGTCTCACACATTTTCTGTATGATCTCATCCATGCCCAGCTCTTCCACAAACGGCTGCAAGCTTTGCCTCACGTAGTCTATATTGTTGATGGCCACGCACCACTCGGTGGTCACCTCGAAACGTTCCTCATAAACTGACGTCACAGTTCCTACACTTTCGACACGAATGGCCATTTTGTCTGAGTAAAACACGCAGCATCGGCATATGTCCTGAAAATCATAATTTGATAAGAGACACCTCGTATAAAAATTTTACAATTTCAGACACATGGAAAAAGTGTCACTGCTAACACTTTTCCATGTGTGGTTCACATAATAATATTACAAGTCTTTATTAGTTTGTTTTTTTTTATTAAAGAATCGGCATATGTCATGAAAATTATAATTTGATAAGAGATTTACACCTCGTACCAAAATTTAACAAGAATTTGAGACACATGGAAAAAGTGACACTACTAACACTTTTCCATGTGTGGTTCACATAGTAATATTAGAAGTCTTTGTAAGATTTTTTTTATTAAAAGTAGTTCTTTATGATATCCTGTCAACCGTAGGCTGAGAATCAATCATCTCAGTTGAAAATTTAACCTTTAATTTATCAAATAGAAACTAGGAATAAAATACTACAAGTTTTAATTATCTTATCTGCGCATTTGTATTCGGGAAAGTAAGACATGATATAGTGTGGAAAAGTTGATTGTACTTACATCAATAATTTTAGCAACAAAGGTGTAGCACCCTTCCACATCGGGCCACGCCAATTGTTGCCAAAATATCTTAATCTGGTAGAAAATGGCCAACGTGTCAACCCCAGAACTGCTGTATTTAACATTCGCGTCAACCGGCACTAAGTTATCTAGTTCTACAGCTTTTTCTATTCTAGTGAGAGCCTTGAAAGCGGCGATGTCTAGCCATTGGGCAACTCCGCCGAAAAACCAAGAATGGAATTTGGAAATTGAGTAGGAACTCCATTCAGCTTCGTTTAGGCCTTGCCCTAACCTGTAAGAATAGAATAATTATATGAATACATTATATTTTACGACGCAAAACATACGATATCTATAAAGAGGAAAGATTTGTTTGTTTGTTTATTTGTATTGAATAGTCTCCGAAACTACAGGGATTCAGATGAAATTTTGTACAGATATTCTTTGAAACCTCAGGATTACCCGAAAATACTGCGGGAACGAGACATATACGTGAGGGAAACCGCAGAGCTCAGCTAGTATAATATAATATTGGTAAAATTTTATTTTTTATGAGTATATATCTATGTTTTTATGGTAATTGACAATACCAACGATTAAAATAATCTAAACAGCGAAAACGTAATGTTTTCCATTGTTTATTGTATAACCAAGATAACGCCCGCATGAAGCCTATAATCCTTCATAGTTACATACAATACTCAATGATATCAAGAGAAAAATAAATAGACTTACGTTAAAAACCTCTGCAGCGCCAAATATAGTTCAAATAACGTAGTCCCCATAGCCAATGGTTCCGACCCCACTTCAGGCGCACCGAGCCCAGTCTCCCCGTTTATCCCTCCAGCTAAATGCACACTATTTGTTGATCCCTCACTATATCTCAACCGTTTTAAGCTTTTACACACTTGTAAAACCTCTGGCTCTACGAGTGACGCTATTTTGTCTTCGTATACTCCGTATAGAGTTTTTGAGTAGGGGAAACTCATGACTCTGTAAAAAAATCATGTTGTAAACATTACATCATTAACGTTATACACATACATGGAAAAATCGAGAATGTATGTACATTGTACATATACTGTATTGAATGTTACTTCTTGATAGAAATGCATGTTTAACGTATTTAATTATACACTTTACGTTATTTCAACTATTAATTATATTATAACAACCGGTTTGGGTACTTTGTAATCGGGTAGTATTATCCTTGTACATCATATTATTATGCATACTAGCGACCCGCCCCGGCTTCGCACGGGTGCAATGCTGATAAAAACCTTCCTCATGAGTTACTCTATCTATTAAAAAAAACCGCATCAAAATCCGTTGCGTAGTTTTAAAGATTTGAGCGTTCATAGGGACATACAACATGACACATGACAGAAAAAGCGACTTTGTTTTATACTATGTAGTGATAACCATTGTTTATACAAGTTAATTGAAGATATCTGAATTCCTTAAAACTAATAGAAGTTTTAAAACGAAAAAGACACACATGGAAATAAAAAGTGTAATTAAAGTTACTTGAATACTCACTCAACAAAAACTCTATCAAAGTATTCGATAGCCCGCTGCAAATCCGATCGCACCAGCTGAATAACACGTATTAAATGCTGCAATCTAGAATCTTCTGTCTTGTCTTTACACTCATTATTATCCAAGATATGAACAAACCAATCCGCGGCCCCTTGAATTGCCGCTTGTTGCAAAACATCAGAAATAGTTAATTTGCTACCATTACTTTTCTCTTTTAACCAACCATAAAGATTAACAGGGAACAAATCAATTGATTCTGGAACATCCAAAGAGGATAGTTTATAGAGTACTCGTAAAACTTCCCGAAGCGTTTTCATAACAGTTTTGTCGCCAGCCGTCTTCTTTCTGAGTTTTCTGACGTGACTGTAGCAAGTCGGGAGAAGTTTTTTAGTACCGTCCCAAAATAGCTTTACATCCTCTTCGTTTACAAGACCTGGAAATAAAATTTAACATAAATTTTAAAATTTATCGTTATAACTGTATATGAGTTTAAACTGACTCTTTGATGTGGTAAGTGTGTGATATTCAAATTCAAAGTTTATAGTGAAGCCATAAAATTCTCAGTAAAAGTACTGGCGATTAAAAGATATATCGTTAAGAAACATCAATCCACCACCACCGTACCAAACGATTGAGGTCTGTTTGCAAATTGTCAAAAACCTAGCTTAAAATGATTCAGCTAGACGTGCATAACCAAACAAATCAATTTAAACAGTTTGCCTAGTTGACTGACATATTATTAAACTCGTTCAAACACCTAATTAAGAAGTGACTGAAACTGTTTACTAACATCTTGACTATACCTTAATTCCTAGTCTACATTCGTAAAGTCTCGTGAAATATGACTCATACGATAAACTTATTTTAATATGTGGTGGAAACAATAGTGTGAGGCTTAAGAAAATTAGGTACTTATCTGCAATAGATAACTATTCTATCAATTATGTTATATAACAATGTACTGAGTTTACTAAATGTCCCTACGAGAAGTCGTTATACACGTCCCGTCGTCAAAGTGTCCGACATCATTGCTATACAAGTGTAAATCTACTACATGCGCTGTGCAAGCCCACACCGTTAGATTTATAGACTTATGGTTTTAAGTCCTAATTCCCCATCTTTAATGCTCTCCTTCCTTTAGGCCGGCAAAGTATCCGCGATACTCTGATATTGTAGATGTTTATATGCTGCCGTCACTTTACATCAGGTAAATTGCATGTTCGGCTTACATTCTTAAACGTAAAAAATGACAGATTTCTACAATCTTAGTATTATATTTTTACATAGAATGCTCTATCAACCTAAGGTAGCCAGAAAGAAATTGCTTGAAAGCAATAAGGCCAACTTTTGTACATTGAATTGTAATTACTGCTCTTATATGTATGTAAGTGGTGTAAAGCAAAGGATTAAATAAATATTAACAACGATCGCGTTGGGACTTAATTCCGCGTCTACACCATCACTAAAATACTAATCACTACCAAAAGAAATTCTTACCACTCTGCAAAGGCTTAGTGATCTTATCAAGTAAATTGTTGAACAACGCGAAACTGAGCGGATGATCCACAGTGACCGCGCAGAAGACCAGCCACTGCGCCAGCAGATTGTCTGTCTGTGTGAGGCCGCTCTGCGCCGCGTGTTGTGTGAGGATGCCCTCTGCGGGCGCACTGAAGTTGCCGCACCACCAGTATGGCGCCACCTTTACAAATAATATACCATAAATATATAATAAAGCATTTATTACTTGACCATCTTTATTGTATTAATAAAAAACATTTAATATAATTATAAGTAGTGTTTTTCACAACAAATAAGATAATGTAATATGTATTTGCGTTTGAAACTAAAGAGACAACATTAAAATAGCCGTACGTTAATCGCGAGCCACAGGTTGCCTACCACTAGGTTAATACTACTAGGTAAATACTTAATACTAACACAATACATTACTGCTCTTATTCATCACATTAAAAATTTAAAATATTCTTCCTGACCGAATTTCTACTACTGGCTACGGCGGTCAGTCTCAACCGAAACTATTCAGCGCAGAAGATATTACAGTGCACGAGTGCGTGCACTCTCTATTACCTTACTCTAATAGTACCAAGGAGCCATTGTGTAGATAATATGACTCCTTTAGTAAAATGAGTAGGAAATTTAATAACGTCGCAATAAAGTACGATTGTAAAGTGGGAAGTGCGCGTAGGTTGCTACTGCACAAACTGGCACCTGCTATTTTATCTTTCTGAGCTACGCCGCACTAGGTAACCATGTGCCTTTTTTAAATACAAAAATTCTTGAACAAATGGAAAAATAGATATTTCCATAGGATTTAAAACAGCGTATCGATGATGTTAAAACCCAATGATCTTCATGCGCCGCGCCTACCCTAAAACTTCATGACTAACTAAAAAACACCTATTTTTTTGTGCAGATAATTTGAATTAGTATTGTTATTAGTGGTGTACCTTTCACAAAAACATTGCACACTTTACAATTAAATTGGAGATCTGGAAAGTTTGTCTAGCTATACGCGTATGATAATAAAAATTAAAAAAAAAAAATCAAACACAATACCTTGGAACTCTCGAGCTCATGAAGCAGCAATATCCTCAACAAATGCCTGTGTTCCTGGGCCGCTACTTGCGAGTTCTTCTCCGAAGAGAAGTTGAACCGCGCCTTGACCACCCCCTGACGACGCACCTTGCTTTTCTTGCTGAGATTCAACCACATCGTCATACCGCCCGCTGGTATTGACTGAAAATTGTAATTTTCTTTGAGACGAAATAAATTATTGATGTTAAATACTTGGGCGATGTGTAAAATCAGTTAAAGCCAATTAAAGCATTACTTTAAATGACAAATTAATCGTTATACAAAAAACTCTCTACAAAAGCCCGACTGCGTTCTCTATGAAAAAAATTAATCCTTCTTTTTTTCATTTCCCAGGGCCATTTTCAAAAATATTACGCTCCTTCTTTCACAGCCGGGTAAAAATTACAATTTATTAAAACTAATATTTAATGTTCGGAACATTGTCAAATACTTAAAATAAAATAATTAAATTTTTCCCTTATTTAAAGTTTAATCTTTATTTATTTCAATTTAGACGAAATTCGGAAAAAAATAACAATAATGAATTTTTATGGACTACAGAAAACCATTATTGAAATATGTGGCATTGTTACTTTTAGCCTTGTTTATAATTGTTGGTTCGTATATTTGTTTCTAACATTAACAGTTTTCAACAATGATCTATAATTCACATAGACATAACGTGGGTGTGCATTGTCCATATAGATACTGTAAATTAATTGAGTAAAGTTCTTTGCACTGGTTGTTTATGTGTTATTTAAAAAAAAAACAGGAGTTTGGAGAGTTGAATTTAAAAACTTATTTGAAGTAAAACAAATGGAAAAGCCAAAGAAGTTGTTTCTGGGAATTCCATAAATTGTTTTCAAAATTGGAAAGGTTTGAAAATCCAAAGAATGCAAGCATTTTTTCAAAAGCATTTGGAAAACCTATTGAGTTGTCGCAACGAATTCCTTACGCTGTTTTTAAAACGTTTAAAAATTTTCTATAATAAAAGTAAGTATTAATTTGATTGTATAAAATTGTGTGGAATATCATCACATTATTGCTACATTGGAAACTTTTCAATTTATGACATAAAATCGAGGACTATAGATCAATATAACGTATCTATCCTACAACGCCTCCTTTATCCCGCAAGATAGCTACTTTTTTAATTTCATCAAAATGCATTTAAAAGCAACTTGATTAACACACAAATATTCAAACTTTCACATTCATAACATTACCTTGTAGAATTGTATCTCTTTATATCTCATCTATTAACATTAGTCCCTTACCTTTAACGGTATATTGGAGGTCCCAATGAGCTCGTTGTCATGTTTGCCGGTAGACGCAGTTATCGCTATTTCCTTTACGAGCTTTCTCAAACCCTTGACTCCTTTCACTTCAAATATTTTTGTCATCTTCTCTTTCACTGTTTCCGCGGGATCAAAATCCCTGAAATATACGAATAACACATAGCAAAATTTATAACGCAATATACACTATATACTTATATAGTTTGTTTAAAAAAATATTTCAAAGTTATACTAATTATATATTCATTTTATTAACATCTAGTTCGATGTGCAGATCTCGTACCAAATAAAAAAAAATAACTCACCACACTTCTAAAACTAGTGAGTCTTCATGAAGATTTCCTGATATGGGCCTGCAAAATATCATATTCACAGTTTACTAGTTTACAACACAAACGGTAATGTGTGTCATACTATACGGTTGTTTAATTTCAAATATCGGGTAATTCTATTAGCGAAATCTTAAACATTGTAACTAACGTTATACGAGTAAATGCAAGTGCAGGGTTAGACCACATTTCTTGAATATAATCGTAAATTTAGTTACGGCTTTGTAAATTGGACACGCTACAGTATCTACGTGTTTACGAAGATGTACTAAATATGTTAAGGAAACATTTCATTACGTTATGGATTTCCAAACTTTATTCACTTCCAATCTATAAATAAACGAGACTATTTACATTATACGAAAGCGTATAAGAGATACTTACAGTGAAAAATGTTCTTCCCAAACTGGATTTAATGTACTAGATTTCACGGAGGTATTATACCTATGTGACGTATTGGAAGTTAAATATATTGTGACGAAGGGGTCACTAAGTCCGTTGGGATCTTTAGGAACTAAGTCTTTGCCTTCAATTACTTCTACGTTTAGCATCAGTTCTGGCGGTTCTTTGGCTTCAGCTGTTGTTAAGAGCTCAGTGTGCTTTTCGTTTGAAATTTTGAAAGCCTCTTGGACATAAGAAAGCATTGCCTGAGCTCCAATTTCGCCACCTACGTCACATCCGCCGACATTGTGTAAAATTTCATACAAAATTTCCAAGTAGAGTTCATCGACCTAAAAGGAAGAAAAATATAGTTAAATATTAAATAATAAACAATTACAAATA
Organism: Phoebis sennae; assembly: GCA_001586405.1. NCBI lineage: Eukaryota > Metazoa > Arthropoda > Insecta > Lepidoptera > Pieridae > Phoebis > Phoebis sennae. The sequence goes on along the minus strand of LQNK01000373.1, from coordinate 34,203 downwards.
TTTCTTATCCACAATTATAAACATAAATTTATAAATTTATGTTACATTCTTAAGTTTTATCTATAAAAAGAAACATAAATTTCAAGACTGGTAGGAAGTGGAAACAAAAAGCATTAAAAGTTCAAAAATAAAAATGCATACAATCTAAATTAAAACTGTTTCGAGTGATCTTTTTACGTCGACCAAAAGAACATCTACATTCTACACGTTTCAAACTACAAACATACCGAAGTATCATAGTAATAAACCAATTTCATTAACAAAAATGAATTATGTACTTCCGCGTTCGCACTGGGTCACTCGCAGACTAAGTGCATAAAGGGTCGATTGTTACCTAGGCATACGCCAAACAAACAAAACATTGGATCAATTTTGAATGGGGATAACTACTACCACGATATATAGTACTCTTTTGTAACGATGATATTACTGCGCCGTCGTGGGAAATCTATCGATCTAACAGAAAACTGATGGCTTTGCTAGACATAGTACTGCTTTTGTATGCAACTAACTGAGCATGCAAGTCGGAAGAGAAGCTATAAAGCTTGTTTTAATATGATGTTGATCGACATAAACCTCCAAGAATCTTTACGACGCGACTGCAGTCAATATATCGCGGCTAAAAATTACATGAACACCTACTTGACAAATGTATTTTATTTTTAAACGCTGAAGTCATTTGCGAGTATTTTTCGAAGACAAAAACGGGCTAAGTAAGTCTCGTCATCAAACATTTCCGGTACAGAAAAACAGCAACACATCGTTTAAAATACACTCAAGTTTATTGCGTAGATAATGTCATGCATATTGGATCGATATTTACATACAGTCATAGATTGTATGAGCATGCTGGTCTGCCGCTCCAGCATTTCCTTCTTCACCCCCCTGAACTTAGTTCGAAGTGTCCCCATTCCGTTCATGGTCACAGTTAACTACGGCACTTTTCACGATACACTCATCACGACTCGTTAGCGATCCCGCCTAGCGGCTCATGGTAGCTCATAGGTCAGGTTAGATAACAGATATAAACCTGGTGCGAGCCGTCTCAGAACTGACAAGACTGACCGGGACTGGGGATTCAAACATCACTGATTCTATTTTCGCAGGCGCCGCCAACGGGTCGAACGTGAATCCCGACCAAATAATAAAAAAAGTTATTTTATTTTTTACTAACCACTCATTTTGGTGTTTCAAAATATCTTTAAGATATCTCTGAAACGACCCATAAAACTTTATATTTTGAATATAACTTCAATGCCGGTTTATGGCTTAATGTAAGTATCTATTACGATCTCGTTATTTCTGCCAATTGAAAAATAAATTTATTTGCCTATTTTATAACTCACGGGCGTTCACTAAATATCGTAAAAAGTTCTCATACTGTATGTAGAGATCTCTCATATGTAGAGATTAGGCACTTGAAAATATTCTCCAATCAATAACGATATGCTTTATGTATGGTGTATAATGTATATATTAAATACAATAGTCTATATTACAAATCATGAACTTATTAATCGATAATCAATAGCCAAAATCAATAACCAAGAATTCCATAGTACCTAAAATACAAAACCTATTCATATAACCAAATATATGACATATCAAGCCCTAAATTTTCCTTATAATGGAAAAATTAAAGCACGCGGAAACAACACTACATTTAACTCCATGAAAGCGCATATTTAAACGTAATGTTTATAATAAAGTAATGGTGTTGTAATACAAAGGCGAGCCAAGGTCCCACGGGCAGTTTACTTTGCCGAGAAGCACGTGCTGATCGGTTTATTTATTTTATCAACTGCCTTAGTTTACACTTCCAGTTAACACGAACTATCGGCGTATTAATGTTACTATGAACACTGTCTGAGATTTACAAAACTTTCCTATGTAAAAGTTCGCTCTTAAATTGTTTCAAATTTAAATAACAATTACAATTCTAAAACTATGTTAAATACCTTTAATAATGCTTATTTATATAAATTACATAAAATTATTTAATACGATAGAGCTATATTAAAAAGGAAGATACTAAGCATTTAAATGGCTAATGACTAATTTATAAAGTATACCTAAACCGCATCACATCACATTACAGATAGAGCAATTATATTCAATCCATGAATAACTATACGATAAGTAGGTATTTACAACGATTACGTAATGTACCTCATGCAACTTGAGAATATCCAGACTATACGCAATCTAGACGTTTTAAGCGCCTGTAATTGAATATATGTTTATCTAACTTCCATTAATGTTTTGCTCAAACATAAAACTATAAATCAATTTGAACAAGATTTGTTTTTTGAATATAATTTCAATTATGGAATATGGACCCTTTATGATGTACATTTACAAAGTTATTATACATGTTAACAAAAATAGGTACCTAATAATCTTGACAAATATATTATTTCAAAATAGAAAATTTATCTATTCCTAAAAACTCGTCAAAAGAGTTCAATAAACGTATTATTATAATAGAAGCGTTAGTTGGTTTCATTTTGAGAGGGGGGATTGACATTCAAAGAACGCATATTCTTGGCCATTCAAAACAACCTTGGCTGGGAAGTTGACAAAATAACTGTTGAATATAAAGTGTTGGCATAAAGCCACCACCAGTGTGTGGCCACACTCAAGTAGTGACAACGTTTCATCTTTTCCCATTACTCACACTTAAACATTATATTGAACTAACTTAAGCTATGAATTATAAGTTAAAAATATCTTACGTATATATATAATCAGCAAGACTATCTGACTCATGCATTAAGTATATAATCATGTGCGTAATATACGTAAACTGAGAGAATTTACTGTTATTAGATTACTACATAAAAATGCAGTGAAGAAGAGCATTCGTTATCATTGGAATATTGCCCATACTGACGTCTATCGTAAAACGAAATAGAATGTTTAGTATTTCCAAATCGCTAGCGACCCAGTTTCTCGAAATAGTCCCAATGTCTAGTTCACACCTCAGTTGACAATGCATTATAATTAGACTCAGAATTATAACTGTTAAGCTAAAGCAAGAACTTGGAGGAATACTAAAATTGAAATTTAACAAAAAACAATCCTTATAAATATTATAAGTGCGAAAGTAACTCTGTCTGTCTGTCTTTTCTTTTGTAAAAATATAGCTTCCTCCGTTTTACATCGTAAGTTTAAGGATAGATTCCTTTTTCAATGCAATACGGGAGTAGCAAAATAATACGAGTATGTGTGATTGACTTTTATGGATGCTAATAAACTGCCAATTACAACCATGTTGTAATTATTTTAAAATCCACCAAGTCTGTTATAATCAAGTTCACATCTACGCATTGTATCCTAGACATATTAAACTCCTACGACATATTCAATCTTTTTTTGATATGCAAAAGACTCGCTATATATATGGAAACAACGTCTGACGTAACTGAATCACTTTTAGTATTAGAATAAAATAATTATTACAAGTCACAACTCCATAGGGTAAAATCAATCGACAAAAATATGCTTCTCATATATGTATACTTAACTACATTCACAAAGATGGTTGCATCAAACTAGAACGGAACTCCAGATGATTACATGATGAGCGAATGAACCGCGGACCGAGGTGCAACGTAATTCGTCATTCCGGATCGTAATGGATAGGGTCATAGAATGGTCTCGATGCAGTACTGATCCTGTCCTTCTTTGAATTATCACAAATTACGAGTTGAACAAAAGAAATTCTATGTATATACAACCTTTTCAGCATAAAAATATACTATCTCCCAAGTTTTCTCAAAAAAACCTTAAAACGTTCTACTCACAAACAGTACGAACATCATTTGACTGTACGTACTTAAGAAGTTAGTTCCTAATGCTTCAGTAGCAAACGTGAATCAAAACAATAATAAACTGAATGCTGAATTTAATCCTGGCAACAAGGACTTTATCGAGTTATTTTTTTTTACTTAATTATTAAACATGATTGTAACTTACATTCCAGCCAACAGCCTCAACATATAAATCCATTTTCTCCCCATCCTCTGGCTCTGAATCTGTATCGAGTAGCGTCTCATTTCCACTATCCGAGTCTCTGGCATTGCACCTCGCCTCCCCAACCTCTGTAATCTCTTTTTGCTCTCCATCTTGTTCCTCAACCTCCTTTAAAGGAGCTAGAGGCGTGGACTCTTCTAGTGCAGCCTTCTGTGAGACTTGTTTCAAAATTGAACCAAACTTTTCAAAGAAACTGTCGTCTACTTCTTGGATTCTAAAACAAAAATAACATACGTTTATTTCTTGTTAGTTATATTATAAAGTGCTATGTCTAGGGTGTGAGGTAGATAAAACGGAATAGCTAACATTATCATTACATTGACTAGAAATTCAGTGTATAAATCGCATAAATTACGCCCCCACAGAAAATTGACCCTATCAAAACTTTATTGTCCGCAATTTACAAAAACACTGGGCAGGAAAAAAGAATAGATACTTCAGGAACTTATTGCCGCCCTTCCATTCTTGTTAAATTTAGATAAATTTTTTTAATAAATTGCAAGTGTGCAATTAATTTAAAAATAATTGAAATTAAAATTTATCAGATTTTCATCAAAGCAATGTGAGGGAGATTTGTTACTTGCATATATAGAAAATTTAACTTGTTTCCTTATTTTGGTTAAAAAAATACTCAACTCAAATTATACGGACAAATCTATACTGAGTAATCAAAAATTATTTATAATTGCATGATCCAAACAATTAAAATAATATATAATTGATTATTAATAAATCTTCGATCCATTATGCAATGTATATAAATATGTACTTGAGTCATGGACATGTTTGCTTTGTTGTCAAGAATTAGCATAATCATTAAGGGGACAAAGAAAAAACAATACTAGTGCAGATTCAGTTAATCATTTAATCAATTGTTATAATATTACTTACAATCATTCTTACATGACTCATTTTGAAACAAGTCATTGCTATTCCCTTAAAATTAAAACATCATGTCATATTAGATTCAACTGGTTTATAATATATTTTATTATTTATTACCATTACCATTAAATAAATGCATTTTAATATAAAGTATGTTTTATCTCATATAGAAGCATGATGAGAAAATTCTTATAAAAATTACAATCTAACATCACAATTCCTGGAAGACTGGAATGATAACCTTTTATTAATTCCTTACTATCAAATATTTCTGCACATGAAATATTCATAATCCATACATATAAGTCTGATATTATAAATAAGTCATAGTTCAGTTACTGACATATTAATTTCAATTCATTACAAGTAAATAATTGTAAAGTCAAATACTATATTAGACACAATATTACAATATTCTTATGCGCCTATTGTATTGGAGAGAAACTTATAAGACTATATTGCAATATGTATACCTAAAATGTAAGCTATTTATCAAGTGCAGAAAATAAGGTATATTTTATATCTGTGTACTCCTCCGCACCATGCATGCTGCCTTCTCTACCTATTCCAGACTCTTTAATTCCTCCAAATGGAGGCTCCGCAGCAGACAAAACCCCATCATTAATAGCGACCATGCCAAACTCTAATTGTCGAGACATTCTGAATGCTTGGCCCAAGTCTGTTGTAAACACATAAGATGCTAATCCACTTCTTGTGCTGTTGGCTATTTCCAAAGCTTCACTCTCTGTTCTAAACTTCAAGCATACAGCAACTGGACCAAATATCTCCTCTCCGTATATTTCCATATCTGGTTTAACATCAACTAAAACTGTGGACTCATAAAACTTATTTCCAATTTCCTTTGCAACTTTTCCACCAATCATAACCTTCGCTCCTTTCTTTACTGCGTCATTGACTAATCCAGACACTTTCTTTATCTGTTCCATATTAACAAGTGGCCCACAAGTGACGCCCTCTTTATGGCCAGGGCCCAAGACACATTTTTGACTAATTTTGTATTTGAAGCAGTCCACAAATTTTTCAAATACTTCTTCATGAATCAAAAATCTATTGGCACCAACACATGCTTGGCCATTGTTTCTGAATTTGGCCAGCATTGCCTGTTCTACAGCATGGTTGATGTCTGCACTAGGAAATACAATGAATGGAGCATTTCCTCCTAATTCTAAGGCAACTCTCTTTATACCCTTGGCTGCCATACCATACAAAATCTTCCCGACATGTGTAGAGCCTGTGAATGATATGCATCCTACACTAGGATCTTCACACAAAACCTTTCCTACTGCAGGGGCATTCTTTCTACTTGATGTAATGACATTAATAACACCTTTGGGCACACCAGCCTCCTCCGCTAATTGAACTGCGGCTAGAGCTGTCAATGGTGTATCCTCTGCTGGCTTTATTACACATGTGCATCCAGCAGCCAGCAACGCTCCTACTTTACGAGTGATCATTGCATAAGGAAAATTCCAAGGGGTAATTATAGATACTACACCCAAAGGTTGTCTTGTGACTATAATCTGCTTGTTGGGCCATGGACTAGGGATAACCTCCCCATTAATATGACGAGCAGTATCTGCATACCACTCTAGGAAAGAACTTCCATAAGCCACTTCACCTTTAGATTCACTCAAAGGTTTCCCAGCTTCAGCAGTTATAATATCAGCTATATGGTCACCATTCTTCTGGCAAATATCAAACCACTTTCGCAGTATACTTGATCGCTCCTTTGCTGTGGTATCTTTCCATGTTTTGAAAGCATTTGTTGCTGCATCAACTGCCATTTTTGCATCAGTGGCATCCATATCAGGTACTTCAGCAATAACATTGTCATCTGCCGGGTTAAGCACTGGGAAAACAGCTTTATTTTTTGCATTCACCCATTCTCCATTTATATATCCCAACTTCTTCAACAAATGTAAACGTCGACACTCCATATTTAAAGGATGTTTTGGAAGCAATCCCAAACGAATAAAATTCATATTCTTCTTTAAATTGCCACAAGTTTTATTATAATAGAGTTGTTTATATAACACCGGTACAAGTCAAACGATAAGATAGGTAACTTCTGTCTTACATATCTCGAACTACTATACAATAGGTTGAAGTTGTTAGATATGAATAAAGCAATTTATTAATTTAAAGCCACATTCCCCAAACGGAACTGGTACATTGAACGATTTTATTTCTGGTTTCACTATGTACAGAACGAATTCCCAAGACTTGAATCGATCGACAACTGACGTTAAACAGCTGAAATGTTCAAATGTGACATTGACATAACCCGTTCTGCTGGTAAATCTTGAAACCCGCCTTGCGCCATTAAATAAAAGAATTAAATTTAACCTACCTCGCTCGCAATTTGTATTAATTTTTTTATAAACAAAGAGGAAAAATATTTTGAAACACAAAATATTCCTTTAATCTGATTATAAACTTCTTTCATTTGAAAATATTACATGCAAAAAATTGCGTTTTATAAGTAAAATATTTATATAAATAATTAAGTATTGCGTTAATACTTAATACTCAATTTTTTTTGATGTATTCTGAACAAAATGATTATACATTTTGTTAAATAAAAACATTAAAAATCAACACATCTACAAGTGTTTTATAATAGGTACTTACTAACTAACTTCGGCAAATACTTAATACTACTTCTTTATATTATTTTCGAACTTAATAATAATACTTTAATAAGTAGTATTTTTTAATAAAATTAATTTGCATAAATTGGTTTAGTCACTGAGTAATCAAAACTTTCTAAAATGATAAACTTCACTTACTGACTATCATGCACTTGTTCCTCTGTAGATTTTTGCTGTTGTAATTTTTCGTAAAAACTTTTCCACATTGATTCCTCATCCATTTTTAAAGTTTATAATTTTATTTAGATATAGAAATAAATTATGTTTCGTACACCTGGAAGAACTACCTTGTGACACTACTACATAACAATACCAACGGATATTATGAGTCAGTAAACAGGTCCAGTCATATGTTCAACAGAGCAATGACGTAAACAGTAACTTAACCTCACAGAATCCGCATCGGTACCGTTTCGTAAGTCAATCTCGTATCTTCATTGATCCGGGCCACTTATTTTCGCTTCAATACACAAAGGTCACTGAACTTAGTTTTCTTACATATGAACATAATACTAGGTTTAAAAGAAAGTTTAGTATACTGAAAAAGACGATAATGCGTCTTGATGTGATTGTTTTGCTTCGCGATACGAATGGAATGAAACTGACGTAATTCAAGGCGGTCGCGTTCGCCGGTCACTTTATAATACTAAACAGCGTACATCGACGCACATGCTTTTGTAATAAATTATAATCAGTATTCAAACATTGTTCATCTATGTCATACTTCCTGCTATTTTCAGAAACTACCTTCAAGATTTCTAGTCATCTTAATACTAAATATAAAATATTAGTCAAGTTCTTTTAAAATTATTTCAATAACTTATGAATAAATTATGGCTCAATAAAAATTTTAATTAAAGAAAATAATAACTAAGTATAATATAATATCTGCAACTAAAAAGATAAGAAATTGTTTGTTTGATTCATAACTACTGTGTTAAAAGTTTGAAACCGAAATTATTAACTTCGTGTACTTATTTTGTCCTATGTCAATTACTTCTAATAAAAATTAGAACTCTGAACTAATTGTTTTAACGATAATATTTCCTAATATTTTGGACATTCAAATGTGTGTAAGGTGTATGATATATTGTTATTTAGACCTTTGAATAGTGAAGTTTTTGAGTTCAAATAGCGCGCGGAATCGTTAAACGCTCTTAATGTAATAGGTAATTTGCATTATTTATGTCGGTAGTCTATATTCTGTACTGAAAAATTTATAGATTAGTGTCAAGTATCATGTAGGTAATACAAGAAATCTGTATCAGCATGAATCAGCTTTACCACCATGCTTCCATAACTATGGAATAGTTGTAAAAAACTAGTCTTTATCTAATCTATATTCTTCCAGTGTAGAGATTATAACTCTTGAGGTTTCGAAGATACGAATCAAAGAAGCAGGTATTCTTTTTTCCATAAACACGTCCGACTTGCTCATGTTTCGTAGGACCTCGAAAGAGGCTGTTCATTTTACATTACGTCACGCAAGCTCTGTGAATGACCTTCACCCGCACACGCAATAGCACACAATTAAAACCTTTTTTGCACCTATTCTAAGAAAAAAATATGAAGGTATTTAAGAATATAGTTCACATTTAGACTACATAATGATTCAGAGATGAAACACTATGTTCTTTATAATTTTTAGGATTTCCTTAATGACTTTTACACTGAGTTGTTGTAATGTGGTTGAGTAATGATTTTTAGATTGACTTGTTATAAAGTGGTTGTATGAATCCTATTCATTTAAAGGTATACATTAAACAAGGCACTCGTTGACGGGTTATTGGAAATTAAAAGTTGGGAACAATAAGAAACTAGCGATCCGCCCCGACTTAACAAGTAAATCTTCCTCTTGAATCGTTCAATCTATAAAAAACTTATCAAAATCCATTGGGTAGTTTTAATGATATATGAATTATAATTATATTACCATACATAGAGGTAGTGGGAAGCGATTTTGTTTTATACTAAGTGTAAGTACCTATGTGAATGATAAATATGAAACTCTTGGCATGTGGTTTTTCAATTACTTATTTCCAATAAATTTCTGCAATCTGAATCGATATCAAATTTATTATTACATAATTTTCTGAACCGTCATAACTTCCTATATCTGCAGGTACCATATTATCCACTTTTCATGCCACACTGTACATAATGTAATAAATGAGGCATTTTAAAAAACTTTTATAGTTATGTAAATCTATTTTGATTCTACCAAACAAGCGAGATAACATTTTTCTAAAACTATGAAACAACAATACACAAAAACAGATTTTTACCATTTACGTTACAATATTGAAAGGGGTCAGTGTTTTGTTCCGCAGACCACGGCCGAATCTCATTTACATAAAACTGAGTCATATAGATGGGGTTGCCAGGTTTTTGTATTGCGAAACGAGTGTGATAATAATCTCATTTCAAATTATTGTATTGTTTATGGCATCCGATAGGTATCCTAATTTAATAAGCTAGAAAATTCACCACTTCCCAGAAAATGGAACCTGTGATAATAGGTCTATTGGGGTAGGTTATGTTTATACTTACATTTTTTTATTTTAATATAGTAAAAATATTTTGTATTATTTTTAACGTAAAGGCAAAGAAAGCGTGAAGCAAATGGTTTTCCCATATTTGTGCAAGATATCTAAATACGGTATGTAAACGTAATGTACACTGCAGAGATTATCACAGATACAAAGAGCCATACATAAGGTGCATGGCAAATACAAGACACAATACTAATTGATCTCAAGGCTCTTTTCTACATCAAGATGCGTGTAGGAAGATGCCAAATTAGAATGTAAAACTTTTTGTTGTAAAAACGAGGTGATTTCATTTAGAGAAAAACATATTATGTATTTTGTCACTAGATCATGTAATCAAATACGATTTATCCGCTGTAATTAATTAAGTATTTTCAGAAATAGAAAATAAATACATTTTTTTACTAAGTGTTTTGTTATTGTTTTTATTATAAAATAGGTACAATAAAAATGCACCACATTTAGATATACGCGCGGTTTTTAAAAATATTGATGCGTCGAGGGCCAACTTATTTTTTTTTTGTTTTTTTATATTTTATTTAATCGGTATTCGTTATTGAGTATATAATATTACATAGAAAAACAATCCATTAACATACCAACAGGGATAAATAATGTGCTAACTGACCATTTATGATTTGTTCACTAATGATTATAAAATAATTTACAGAAATAACAAACAAACAATTCCTGGTATTCTCATATTAAAATACATTTTCCTTGGTCGATATATTTAATAATACCAGGTATTTTTGTAAAATGTATGGTCCGACATAGCGAATTTTAAACTAGAGCATTTCTAAGATTCCGCGTATAATAGTTTGGTTATTGCAACTTATTGATACTGTGTTATTTTATGCACATTTAAGTACAATATAGAGTTATTCTATTCTATTCTTTCTATTCTTCAATACTTAATATTATAAAGTTAAGATTTTATTATTTGTTTGTATTGAATAGGCTCCGAAACTGCAGGACCGATTTGGATGAAATTTTGTACAGAGATTCTTTGAAACCCCAGGAATGACATAGGATTCTTTATTCCTCAAATCCTACGGGAACGAATCCTATATACGCGAGTGAAACCGTGGAGCTCATATGTAATATGTATTTAAAAATATCGCGGTTCTTCGCAAGATGATTTTACAAAAATAAATCGAATATCTTAACATACTTGATAGACTGTATTATCACTTTTTGATTGAAATAAATTTTAAGAAATATAGAATTAAAATAAACTAAATGATGACGTATTTTCGAACGCGGTTGTTAATTAAATAAAGTTTATAATAAATATGAAAATAATGTGAAAAGGACTTTAATTGTATATTTTTAATATCTAAACTTATAATTATGTATTATTGCTTGGGATGAATTTACTGTTTTATTGTAATAATCTTTGCAAATGTAGCAAATATCGTATGTGGGCCTGATTGTAGACACCGGATTATCAACGCCCCCATACATACTTATAAAAACATAATGTGAATTCAACTGCAACAACAACATACCTTTATTCCTACTATTAATAACAAAAATATTGCGATATTTTTAATAATAATACCTCTGTTATCCCTAATTTATTTAGTCTACATAACTAAATTTATTAAAATTATGAAATACTATGTTTTAATAATATGTTTTCCCTAAATTAGATGATGAGTCGTATATAGTCCTGCTTTTATCTGCTGACAATTGTAAACAACAGTGTATCAGTTAATCGAGGTGCAAACATTTATGTCAGATCTTAAAATATGATTCATTTTATATTCAAAAACAGTGCAGATTTCTGCGTCAATATCGTAAAAGTATATGATTAAATGAAAACAACAAAATATACAGAACTATAACGTATTCGTACAATCATACAGTGAAAAATAACAAAAGTTTGCTTGTTGCGTCTAAATAGACACTGATTGTAAGAACTAAGAACAATTGATATAAACACCTTGATATTTAATAAATTATTAATTATTTTATAAATAAAATAATTCGTTTATTCTATCTCTAACTGCTTTTCGTATGACACGAACAGTTATTAAGGTGTTACGTACGTAATAATAATTAAAGGCCAAAACTCACTTTTTCCGGCTAATAATTTCTTTCTCCTGTAAACTCTTATACAGAAATAACCACGGGTCTTGTGCTACTTTTCGATCCATTTTCACATAAATGTCATACACAATGCACAAATATTAAACAAATAAATCGTTCTGTAAATATCATGTATAAAATGGAGTCTAAAATTTCAGGCTGCGCGTGTCGCGTTATGCCGGCAACTGACAGTCTCGGTTCCCAGTTCAAAGCTTTGTTTGTTAGCTTCACTACTTACTTCAGTTTTTTAGAGATACAAGGCTACGAGGAAAACCAACCATTGTTAATTCTGAATAGTTTATAAAGCCTACTAATTACTTTAATGTATTATATAATTGGGCTATTGTGAGATTAACGCCATTAATAATACCTCGGTAAATAAACAAAAGTATAACTTTTAAAATTTACGGAATCGGAACAAATCCGAACCTCTTGCTTGCACAGCTTACGTCGGTTATTCCAAGATCTTGCATGTGAATCATGAGATCTTTGCTTATTCATTTAAAACCCAACTCGATTTAAGACAATAGTGTGGGAACTCTTAGTATGGGTACTTCCCTAGGTACCAAATATAACCTAAGCCTATTTATAATAGCTAAGAATTTATAAAGAACGTTAATGGAGTTTGTTTATCTATCCGAAATTACTACAATACTAATTTATGTAAAGGTGATAGCGATTCATTCACGACGTCCGCGGCATACTATTCAAGTAAATATCGTTAATTGAATAAATTTGATCAAACAGCAATACTTTAAAATGAGTAAAATTATTACTTAGCATTACGTTCTCTTTACTTCAAGTAAAACTTTTCTAGATTTTTATTATTACCGAACTAAAGAGTAAATACCATAACCACCATTGCCATGCAGAAATTATGAAAAAACAAATTTTCAATGTGTAACAATGTAAATTTAAAAATTCAAAAAGATAAAAATTTTTGCCAAAAAATAGAACCGACTTCCTCGCTCTAAAAAGTAGAAAATAACTTTTATTTCATTTTTGTTGAAATCTATACAAAGTCGGTGCAAAATCTTGTTAAATTGAAAATAGATAAGGCACCGACTTTGTATAGATTTCAACAAAAATGAAATAAAAGTTATTTTCTACTTTTTAGAGCGAGGAAGTCGGTTCTATTTTTTGGCAAAAATTTTTATTTTATCCTTTTTAGTGTCCTGTGAAGGGTAATCACATCATCTAGTCACAATTCAGTTGATA
>LQNK01000373.1:0-20345 GCA_001586405.1 Phoebis sennae | reverse complement strand
GCAATACTAATTTATGTAAAGGTGATAGCGATTCATTCACGACGTCCGCGGCATACTATTCAAGTAAATATCGTTAATTGAATAAAGTTGGTCAAACAGCAATACTTTAAAAAGTGACTAAAATTATTACTTAACATTATGGTATCTTTACTTCAAATATTTAAAACTTTTCTAGATTTTTATTATTACCGAACTGAAGAATAAATACCATAACCACCATTGCCATGCAGAAATTATGAAAAAACACATTTTCAATTGTTACAAAATAATTTAAAAATTCAAAAAGAATAAGTTAGCGGATACCAGCGTTAACCTAACAGATACTTATGAACACGTCAATTATTTTATTTCAGTGTGTTTACGAGTCCTTGGTGATTCACTGCTACTGCACTGAGTATCTACATGTCAGTACATATACGTCGGATGTCTACAATACAAATTACAAGATTGGTCTGCTTATTGTGATGTTAATAGTCAACTTATTGTGGCTCTAATGTGTATATTTACGAACAATATAGCCAAGTAAAATAACATTATTTTTAAGATTTACTATAATATCCTACTGAATAGTTTTTCCGATATGATCCTATAACTTTGAAATGAAATATGGAAATCTTGCTTTTTATTTCCTTTAGAACAGGCTTTACATATTTCATTAATATCACTCATTTCCGAAGCGAACTTAAAAACACAAGTCTGCATTGCGCAAAATGAATTGATCTAGATGCTTATGGTCGTCCTCGATTGCTATTAACAAAATAAAAGTAAACCTGCTGATATTATTGAAATAACTTGGTATACCTACACAATACTTTTAAATCATCTTCTAAAACAGTAATATGTAGAGCGCCATTATAAAGTTACGTTAAAGCACATAAAAAGTTATTGAAATACGAATCAAGGTATATTTAACAAGATCATCGCATTAAAAACAAGAAAATTCCCTTGATAACTATGTAATAATTGAACGGGAATTCATCTTACATTTATTACACTCTATTTCCTCGTTTAACTAGTCCAATTATTTGCTAGGGAGTGTATAGATTTTAACAGACTTTATTCAACATATAATATCACATTGTAGTAAGTTAAACATATTAAATAACCCAAACAATTTAGGAGTTATCGACTTATCACTGCACAGTTGTATAAGATTTAAGTTATATAATAAGAGTATACCTATGTATAAGAGTCGAGTTCCTATTGATACGAATTGAAGTCTATCTATCTTTAATGAATGTAAGTGAAAGGTATCGAAATTTTATGGGTACCCTTACACTAACCCATATTCTTTCTACAATATAATGCCAGTCGCAATACTTTTAGGACTCAATTTTTCGATGGGCGGCGTCATTTCTATGTATTGTATGAATTATATAAGATTTTTAAAGTATCTAACATTATTTTTTTCCTTAAATAAGCATAGGATTTTCTTGAACAATAGATCTATTAACTCTATAAATTCATCCATCATTACTTTAATTAAATAAACCCATGTAGTTATTTTCCTTCACCTGTAAAGCGTGTACTACATTGCAATTCAGTATTTTCCAAACTATTATTAATCAATTATTTTGAATTATCTCTTAATTTACTATATAGAGCAATTATTTCGGAAAAGGATATAAAATAGTACTCCAATATATTTTGATCACTATATATAAACAAGGTTAGGTGCCAACCTTTAAGCTCGTTGATTCATGTCGAATTTCCCATTAGCCTATAAAACATATTCCATCGATTTTAAAAAATAGAATCGTAAAATTATTTTATAACCTCAAATCCAAAAAATGTATGTTTATGACGTCAATTTCTTCTTCTTTTGTTCCTGGCCCTCCTGTCTCAGACGGAATTTGCCAACTTCAAGTTTTCACACAGAACATCCGTGAATCGTAAATAGTCTGTTATAACGTCAACTTAATTGTAAACTAACTGGCTGTCAAACCTCAAGGAATGAATTTTTAAAGAACCAAATCCTAAATTATGAGAAATATCAAAAAATGTGAAAACCAATTTCATACGAAAATAAAAATCAGCTTCAATGAATTTATAAAAATTGATTAATTTACTGAGCCAGGTATCGTATCCGTTGATTATTGCAAAAAATACACATTATTTTTTCACCCATACTACTAATAAAAATAGCTTTGCATTGTAACGCCAAGAAAACACCTATAAATAATATATTTAATTATATATATAGAAATTGTTTGGAGAAGGACGGGCCGTTGCGGTAGAGACAGCATACTAGATAATTTCGGATTTGACGCTAAAACCCCATTTCAAAAATTAATTCCGTTTATTTGAATTTGCTTTTGAAATGTTTGTCTATACTAATATTATAAATAGGAAAGATTTGTTTGTTTGTATTGAATAGGCTCCGAAACTACAAGACCGATTTGGATAAATCCTTGTACTGAGATTTTTTGGAACCACAGGAATAACGTGGGTTATTTTATTCCCGAAAATCGTACGTTCCTGTACGGCATATATAATTATACGCGTGTGAAACCGCGGAGCTCAGCTAGTTTACAATAAAGTGTAATATCAACAGCGTATTCACTCGCTCAGAAATTACAAAACTTATAAAATAAAGTGGTCAAAGTAATATTATATATTATTTTTTGGTATAGTTCATCAAATATTAATAATTTAGGACCGTATAAAAAGTCAACTAGTCTATTATTGATAAAATCGTGAAAAAAAGTTAAAAAAAATGTCTTAGAATCGATTCCCGAAAACATAAAAAACATTAAATCAATATTTTTTTATAAATAGCAGGAAAACGGGTTAATAAGAGAAAAAAAAATAATGCTATTGTTATTTAAAAACCAAAAGTACCTTTAAACTCTTTATTACTTTAAACGCCATCTAGGAGAGCGCGATCGTATTAGCTGCACAATGATACTCAGACTCAAACCCAGCGAGGATTTCACGACACGACTCCAGTTCACTTAGTTCTATCATCAATTTAGTTGTACTTTATATTTTTTTCATTCCATATTTTTGTTTTATACTAATAATAATATAAATATTTCTAAACAGCTACGTGTATCATAAAAGGAAAGCTTACAAATTTATAATGATGATGTCTTTGAGGTCAACAAACTATAAACAAAGAAATTTACGTTTATGACTTGTAATAAAAAAGTTGTTTATATTAATAAGATATTAATGGTTAAATATTTTTGTTACATATTTTTTAACAAACAACAAATTTCCTTGTAACTGTCTGCTATAATATGTATGTACCTTATGAAACACTATCGCATTGTGTATCTTAAATACATCATTTGTAGGTAGTATGAAACGCAGGAAATTGCATAATTTTACCGTGTTCAGTTAGTAAGTATCAAGGAATGCGTCCTTCACAACAGATGTGCGGGTGCATCGTAAACCAATTAATCTCAACTGGAAACTTACCAGACCTATTAACTACTTTCCTAGTTCATAAGTTGTATAACTTATCTATGCGACCGACAAGCGCAAATATATGATGCTTCGGATCAAATCATTATGTAAACAAAATCTTGTAAAGATAAAAGAAAAATATCTCACTTACTTTGTTTGGTTTGGAGATGATTTTTTTCCACGCCAACGAAGTAAACATTCGAATGTACTTTTTCTAAATGGGGGCTTCAACGGTTTTAAAATCTTCCAACGTTTCCTCGCGTCTAAAGTCTTTTCTGAACTCACAGAATTTGTACTCGCAATATCAGGCTCTGAATTACCTTTCTTTAAATCACTGACACTATAATTTGCACACTTTTCGAAATCAATCACTGACACTGAATCACCCACAGGACACGTTTTCCTGTTTGATAATGGAGTAGAGGTCGCAAAGTTCGTCCTGAATCTTACGTCCACACCACTATCACCGAAATCGGATATGTCCAATATGTCTTCACTAATACTATGCAGTTTAGGCCTCATGATTGGAGTAGGTTTTGTATTAAGTATGCTCTTTTCTTCAAAATTTTTACTCTTCATTGTTCGACCTACATCAACAAACGCCGTGATGTCTTCGCAGCTTTTTGTATTATATTTTGATATATTAAAATGAGAATTCACTACCGGGATTGGGTCAGGAGGATTGTCCATGACACCGATCGTGGCAAGATTGTCTTCACTTCTGGAAAATTTCGATCGAACTTTCTTCTGCCTGGCTGGTCGTACCGGTGGTTCTTCAGGACACGTCTGTAGCATAGAATGCCGTTCGTCTGTCCTTTTAACTTTCGAGTACTTGGCGATAATTCTATTAACTTCAGCACTGTTTTTGCGTCTGTTAGTGTGTCGTTTGAAGTTGAGTGGTTGCTGATAAGACTCGGCCACGCTTACGCCCGCGACCCGGGCTGACCTCTCGCGCCATTCTGTCACTTTGTCTTCAATCAATCGCTGCAATTCCAGCGCTCGAGTTACTGTCCCGAACTCGGGCATTGTGGCAAATTATGTAGTCAATGTTAGCGTTAATTTCGTTATAGTGGTCACTTATGAGGCTCCCCAAATTGTTCAACGGCATATAATTGTCTCACTGAAACAAATTAAAATAAAGTTAGTAATGTCTTAAAATATCTAGTTAACGCAACTACTAAGTTAATTTAATCAATGTCCTTTTTGAATGACTAATCTCGGCGTTAGTTAACAGAGGCCCCTTTGTATACTGCGGCTTATGTCTTCAAAGATAAGAGCATTAAGTAAGTAGTTAGCAATTAAATTGGCCTTTTGTTATAAAAAAAACTCGTGTTGATAATGCCTAACTGTATTTAATTAAGCAATCATACCATGAAGCCCAATTAATTAAGACCTTAAATTTTTCCTAAAAGGATAATATGTATAGGTATTCAATCTTTCTTGCTGAACATCTCTTGAAACCATACAAATATTATACAAAAATTGTTAATAGTAATGGTCGCCTGGAAGAAATCGCTTCATAGCGATAAAGCCGCCTCTGGCTTTCATTTATTTTCTTTTATTGTATTAATATTTTGTTTATAGTGCAATAGATATATTTTCATTCATTCATTCATAATAGATATACGGGAAAAAATATTGTACATGGGTAATAAAATTTTTGTTGTATATTATTTTTATAATCTACCAACACACAAACCATTACATTACAATAGTATTTTGAGATCCGGTATTTA
The DNA here is from genome assembly GCA_001586405.1 of Phoebis sennae. Classification (NCBI taxonomy): domain Eukaryota; kingdom Metazoa; phylum Arthropoda; class Insecta; order Lepidoptera; family Pieridae; genus Phoebis; species Phoebis sennae. The sequence continues at coordinate 15,198 of LQNK01000373.1, read as the reverse complement.
CCGTCGTATTTTCATATCTATCCACTATTATCAGAGAAGCAAAAAACTTCCGTTTGTGTAATAGCCACGATTCATAACTATTAAAAGGATGTATTTATTGCGATTTCTATCCACGAAGAATATTCGAATGCCCTTCCTAAAACCTTTAATATCCACCTACATCCTCATTGTTAAATGCCTAACTATGTTCTGAATGAAACAAAATATTATATTTGGTAAAATAACTTGAGATCCTATTGTATTTGAATTGTGCACAATTTTATTTTGTATCCAATATTTTTTTCCAAACTAGCCGCAAACAAAGAGTTTTGCGCCATATTATTATTTTTATAAAATCGATATCATTATTAAACAATAATTTGCTGCCTACAGACAAACACTTTTACTATATTACAATATACATATTTAATGAATAAATTTACCTACATCACTATAACAAGTGGTCAATGATAAGTGGTGTTAACATAATTGTACATTGCATATCTGTTTTAATTTCTAGAAGCACTCAAACTATACACAACATTTAACATCTTGTTAACGAATACTACTATCTGGGATGCCTTGATCGATAACATTTGATAAGAATCGGAGATAATAGTACCATATTGCGAAATCACATACGTCATCATAGTCCCTGCGTATATTAACGGTTAACCATTCATAAATATATAAATAAAACAAATATTGTTACATCATTCTACCTCGTACTTTAAATTCAATCGTTATCAAAATTCGTTACGATTTTTTCGATTCTTGTTGCGTATAAACATTTCATTCCACACGATTATTATATTTTATTTAAGCGCATAATTAAGTACTATAACATCTAATGTTTCAAAATATAAGATTAAATATTTTAAAACTATAATATCTACTTACAAGCAGCATATTCAAATCGTAGTATCATAAGTCTTTACTTAGAAAATATAGTGAAGTACGGATATAGCGAAGTAATAATATACCCATGCTTAGTTTTTTTATCACCGGGTTTCCTTTAAAACATAGCAAATAATGGATACATGGGGTTCTATGATAAAGTTACGTAATTTCGTAGAGACGCTCGGATGCACATGTAGGTCTTCATGTTTCGGAAATCTAATCTAAACAATGCATTTTCTCGTGTGTAAGTGAATGATGAACATGTAACGGTTTTAGAATTGAGAGTGAATACTTTTGACCAAATTTCGCAAAACATAATACGCTCAAATAGTTCTAAAGAATATATGTAAGATGCTTTAAGAAAGCACTTAGATAAAAATAACTATGATGTTGCCAATCCTGCTTTGTTGTGTGAATTTATAAAACAGTAACTAAAGATCATCCTAAAAAATACCGCATATTTTACTAATGCGCTTGCGCAAAGGAAAGTTGTATTAATATCTTTAAACATTAACAAACAAAAATAATACAAAATACTATAAAAAATACTTACTTTTTATATGGGAGAACATATCTCAACACATCACACCAGATATCTCAAAACTAGTTAAGATGTCACTGCACACAACTGTAAGACTGGTTCACTAATCACAGTCATCGCTAGATGCCGTATAAGCTTCGAAGACTCCCTTACGTACTCCGCCAGGCACGTCGTCACGCGTGTAGCTGGCCCACGTGCAGATTCCACAGTGAACAACGCGTTCCAGACCACTGCTCCTACACTTGACTCATACGAGCCCAGCCTAACACTACAATGGGTTAAATAGAGCACCCAGTTTACACAAAAATTATACCACTATTGTTAAATAATGCCATCCCGGCTTCGAACACCGTCACACTCCAAACGATGATCAGCCAGTAAGATTAAACATTAAACAATTTCGGTTGCAGCCAATATATGAATATATATATGAACGAAACTTTTTCTTTGCGTTCTCCATAAAGGCCATTTTCAATCACTGAGAGTTAAAACTGCAATAAATGAAAACTTAATCACGAATACGATCATGCTGTAAAAACAAGCGTGTTTTGTATTAAATTCGGTAACTCAGACTGAAAATATTTATGCCTTGAAAGTTAATAGTCTAATTATTGGTACAATCGTAACAAGGAATTTAAAACGTAATTAAAAGTATATCAGATTATTTCACACGATTGTGACGTAAGTTTAAAAATTGCAAATTAGTTTTTTTAAGTAACTTACTTTTTGAAAACAACGTCACCAATAGGTATATTCTCACTAAGATAAGAAAGATTCACATTCGATTTAAGTATTATGAATTGGGTTTATATCGGTAAAATACAACATACTATAAACTATTTACAATAATTTCTGACTTGGGCGACTTGTGATGCTGAAATCGTTAAAAAACAGGCTCGGTTACTGCTTCAGTACTAATATATGCCTGTTACATATATAAGTAATTAATTGTTATACAAGTATTATTAATATATTGAATTCATAATTATTAAATAACAAGAATACTTTTATAAAGGCTTTAATTATTTCACAAGTAAAGAAGACTTCGGTCACACACAATAACGGCAACCTTACCTAACAACTTATGTCTATTTATATCTAGGTTTCGAAATAATTCAGTGCAAACCATGAAATAATACCTAAGTATATTTTCGAAAGGCTCTTTTCATACATTTTCAGATGTTTAACGACCGAATATAAGTAACCATAAAGAAATGATGGTCCATTCACTATTGCTAACATTTCTAGATTTCTCGAGATTAATATCGTCTGAAAGTTTGTTCTAATTGTTTTGACCTCTGTAAAGTGTGCACCGATGCACTTGTCACTATCTAATAGTGTTTGTATTTGAGGGGCATTGTGCGTTGGTGCGGGCGTGACAATGGTTTCCGCCAAGTTCATTGTCGTTTGTCGTGACGGTGCGTGTCCTACTAACAACTGAGTAATGTTAGATACGATCCTAAATGTCAATAATTTAAATATCTATTTATCTATTGATTTTGGTACATTTAATTAAAACTGTTTTTTAATACTATAATAATTCTGGGTTTGGGCTATATGCTCGAACCAGAACAATAAACACAAAAGATGAGCGTTGTACTTGTAGTAAAGGTCATATTCTAAAGGTAATTTATAAAACCGCAAATAAAAAGGTATTCTCCCTATCGCATATTCAAATGAACTCCATGGTTTAATACTTAAAGTCGTCCGAAATGACTAACCTAGTTTTGGTATAGATTTTCCCAAACTTTTATTATAGTTATATAACATTAAAATCTCTAGAAATATATTGCATTTTAATGTCATGCTATCCGACATCCACCCGAGATATTGCGAAACGAATACCAATTGCGTATTACCTACGTGTAAACAATTATTCTAGCTATTAGCTTTCGTGTGCCCCGGCCGCTAAGATTATTTACATGAAATGAAACTATTAATAGCCTAAATTAGGTCGATTTTTTGACGAAGAACCACTTACATCGATTACCGCTATTGACACATCAAGGTTGATAGTTTCATATTTAACTAATAAAAACAAGGTTATCTTGATATAAATATCTGTGAACGAGTTCATAGATAGAAGTCGGCCAGGTTAAAATATTTGAAAATTTTGTGACTGATACGACATGGGGTGCACACTTCCTCAATTGTCTAAATTGGCTTAAATGACCTCTGTCAACGTAAGACAGACATACAGTGTACGATAAAGACATTGTTCCTAATTGAAATAAGGATAAGGATATAAATACGTCTTGAAGTTTTTTCCTGGAAAACAACATAGCACATTGGGATACTAGACAAATAAATCTAATTTTCCTCTAGGATACAGAATTATTACTCTGTTTACATTAACTAGCTATGCCCTTGGTTTCTCCGCGTAACTTCTGATTCCGTGGAATCCCGGAATAAAAGTGACCTATATAATATTCATATTATAATCATTGAGTCCTATATAATAATTATGAGATTTAACTTAATGACCGAATCACCTTTCAAATCATGACCTACTGACTATTTTGAAATAGTTATAAAAAACCACAACAACGCATAAATAGACCAAAAAAATGAAATCTCACACGCTTCAACTGTTCTTTTTAATAAAATTAACACATAATTAACCTGACACAATGCCCCTAAACTAATTCTACACACGTGAGCAATAGAAAACAAATCTGTCAAACATTCTCTACCTCAAGTAAGGAAGGAAATAATATATGTGCCTACTCATTAGTATTCGTCAAAAGTACCATACGGTATCATGTGTAGCATTGTTTAAGCCCTCGGTCTTTGATCCCAATTTCGATATGGGGAAAGTCCATTTTCTCCGAAACAAGTGAAACTAACAGTGAAATCATTTTTAATTTTATTCTGCACATGTTTTCAGATTGATGAGTGATTACTCACCGTTAAATTAATTACTTTTTAATTTGCAACTTAGTGATTAATCATATGCACCGTTTTGCTCACAATGAAGAATCTCATTTTATCTTTTAAAAAACTACCCTAAGAGTCTTTATAGTCTACATATTAAATAAAAAATATCTTAACTTTCACATATTCAATTTTTCTAAAGACTACAAGGATCAGTATCTAGTAATTGATACGTTATACGTATTTTTATTTGTATCTATTTATCCCCTAAATTTCTTATAGATTAACCTTAGAGGCTTACTGCTGTAGAGTTTAAAGGAACCGCATAGTAGATCCATGATTCAAATAAACTACCGTAAACCATCTACTGCTATTAATTCAAACAATAAAAAACAGATTTATTATTACTACATACCTGGATGTAATTATTAACATAAGTGCCTAAAGGAAGATTGCAAAGAATGCATGTATAGTTTTTATTTCATTGTAATGTATCATAAAACACAGGTAATAACTAATAAGTTACAAATAAAAAGAATAATTCTTACATTAAAATCTATTTACCTTAAAAAAGTTCTTTTATTATGAAAAAATTAACAGCCTCAAAAAATTAAAACGTATTTAGCGTTTGCAGTAAAGTTTAGTAATTAATCTAACATTACAATGTATTTGGCCTGAAAGTCTTAATTGATCGTGTAAATCATAAGCCAAATGTTGGTCAGGGAAATGCGATTGTTAATTATTATTTTTAGTACCATTAAAGAGGAGAACATATATAGAACAAAAACACCTATATTTCGGGTGGGACAGGAAAATATAGACATCAATAGTCATATCAATCATTATTAAGAATGAAACACAACAAAAGAAATTGATTGAATATTTACTTAAACTTTCACTAAATTATTAAATACATTACAATAAATAAATAATTTACAATAATAATTTAACTTAAAGTATTTATAATGGCACGATAATTTATTTTCTTCTTTTCTTAGGACTCAGCGTTTATGTCTCCAATACTATGCCTGTAAAAAAATAATAGATCGATTTATTGCACATGAGGTGTTACTAAATAAATCCACCGACTAATGATTGTGAATATTTCATTTCATATTCAATAAACTGTTTAGAGTATTATGATTTGTTTATAGACTAATCCAATAATAAGACGTATGGTTAAGTTATTCTAAAATAAGCTTTAATTATACCTGAAATAAGGTTGAAATTCATATACATCGTCGAGAACCCTTCGCACTCTGCACGTGATGCCGCAAGACGGCTGTTGCCTTTCGTACACATACATAGCCCTCTCTAGCAGTTGCTGTGCTGACGTCAACTCTAGTACTGAAAATACATTACAATTGATAACATCAATCCATATCGTTATTACCTCATAGTTAAAGCTTCCAATTTAATCAGAATACTTACAATTTCGGTGTCCGAATTTTCGTTCATCTTCATCGGCATTGTCACCACCTTTGTCTTTCTTGAAAGATATCAATTTCGGGATCACTAACAACATACAGACAACGGCAATCATTGTAACTATCTTCTTGAAGATTAAGAATTTGAGCATTAACTTTGCAATCGTTAAGATGTCCAGTTTCAAAGAAAGTTTATCTAGGAAGCCTAATCCTGGGGCCGTATAAGGTACTCCGTAGGATGGTCTGGGTGGTCCGTACACTGGCAGTGGTTTATGTATCGGTGGTCCATAAGCTGACGATGGGGGGCCATATGAAGCAGAAGGCGGGCCATAACTGCCTGATGGCGGACCGTAGTTCGATGAAGGTGGGCCATAAGTATTCGGTGGCGAGTTATATGTAATATCCGACTCAAATTTCACAGGCGATCCATAACTCGAAGATGGCAAATAGCTGCTCGACGGCCCCGACGAACTAAAGCTGTCGCCACCTGAATATGAGGGTGAATAATCGTACCCCGAAAAGCTATCGTCGCGGTTGGAAATCTTCTTCTCCTCGTCTTTGGCCGTGATTATAACGACACCTTGCTTAGCCTTTTCAGCTTCGATACGAGATTTCGAATACGCGTCGAGATAAGTATCGGTTTTCGAGTCACTCTTCGTTCCGTTGGAGACGGGGCCGACTATCGCGGAAACGCACGCGCAAACGGTTAAAACTATACAACACCGAAAGAGAGCCATTTTGTTAATAGCGAGCTACCGTTTGAACGAAGTTGTCTCCATCGATCGCAAGAAACGAATGACAAGTCGCTCGGAGTCCCATTCAGTTTTCACTTTTGACTTACCGTAAAAGAACCTAAATATGATAATGGGACACAATTAAATTCTCCAAGTGACCCCGAGTGCGTTCCGCATTGCTCATGGTAAGTAGGTGCAGGCGTCGCCGCGCGCATGCTAATGTGGTTGGCAGGCACCGGCTACTAACCTTTCTTGGATAAGCCGCCCCTTTCAACAAATAAAGATGCCCGTAATGGACCCTAATAGACGTGAAAGTTGCCGGGTCATGTTATAGTAACCTTGCATAAGCCTGCCAATTTTTTATATCTCATTGTGAGCCTGTTTATATGCGCAATATATTATGTACACTGGCAAGATAAATGTTCTAACACGTATGTTACGCTCGCCGTTGACAGAATTAGGAAAACATGACTTGAATTTACGACAATTTAACAAAACTTTGTAAAAGTGATGTTACATAACAATAAGTTTTGAGGATGGAAAAAATTCTTATCATGTCTTATTGAAATCACGAAACAATGGAACAAAAAATTCGGAACATTTGTCTGGAGTCAGGCCAAGGTGACAAATTTATGCATCCACCCCATATGGAAAATAATACGACGTTGGCATTTAATGCATTTAAAATCCGTCGATTTCTACTATTTAAATGCATTTTCACTTACGTTTGAAATCACGAATCATCATTGCTGACTTGCTGACACATTAGAATGGCAAAATAGTGCAATTATTATTTATAGCTTGTCCATTGAAGAGGGGTGGCAATAAGTTGATATTCTTTAGAAGCTCATTAATAACTTTCTATCAGATATTAAAACAATGCATAATACAAAGTCAGTTGATTTATTTCATATAAGTAATTAATATTAATAACATTACACAATAAAATAATAATGAATGATCTTTATAATTGAGATGTTTCCATTGAGATATATAACTTATACAAAACTTTCAAACAGAGTCAAAGTGAAATTTTCCTTGTTCCAATTCTTTATCAAAATTGGCCTACCTTCTATTCAAAAGCGTTATCCGTCGTCAAAAATCTCTCTTCGAAAAACTTATGTCTTTTTCTCTTTTTCGCATCACCATTTTCTACTTTAGCAAAAAATGTGTTTATTGGTTTCGTCCGGGGTGATTTCTTGTTAGTACCTGGATCGTCTATTTCTTCAAATGTGCATGTAGCTGCTTTTTCTTGCAACATTAATTCTGCAGTAGACCAACTAAATCGTACTAAGAGAGGATATCCAAACACTCTATCGATTTGTTCTCGAATGAATTTTTTAGTGAGGGGATCTATAACAAGAAAAGTCTTTCAAGTATAAGAAAAAAAAATGGCGGCATATTAAAGTAAGTCTCCCGTAACCGCTAAAAGGGAGCTTCAAATCGTAATTAAGTGCTATCTTTCATTAAAGATTAAAATTTAGATTTCATATTATGTCTAATCCTAGGAATTTTAGGTAGAAATAGGTGGAACATAGTTTCTTGAATAATATGTTAGAAAAATAAATAAATTTGCTATATTAGATAATGTTCCATCACATTTTGAACTGAATTCCTCACAGGCATTGTATTTGGGAGCAAATTTTGAGATTTATTATTTCTATCCTATTCTTTAGATACAAATACTATTCACAACCGCACTAGACGATTGATTAATAGGTCTATTCATCGATTGTACAAAATTAGGCAATCAAAACATGGATTGAATCTAAATGTGATGGTATAAGTAACATCCACATAAATAGTTCATTGTCCAATTCAACCATGTAAATGAAAATTTCTCATAAATTTATTTAAAAATCTAAATTTCATCTTAGTGAAGAATTTAAAAAAATGCCACAGAGTAGGCATACTTTTCTGTGCATTAGTCTCCCATCATAATCAATATTTTGTGAAAAAAACTTGATATTCATGCAAGCACAGGAAAAAGTGCTTTCTTTGTTCCATACCCCAAACAAAAAATTACTGAAATGCATTCAAATAGCTCAATAGTCCATACCTCCAGGATATCCGCTGCCAAATTGTGTATAATCTAAATCCAATCCTTCATGAAACTTCCACACTTTGAGTGCATGGTCTCTGGTCACCTTGGCTACAATACTCGCCGCTGATACAATAGGATACAGAGAATCAGCTTTTTTCGCTACCTGTAACATAACAAAATGTACTTAACAACACAAAAAAATCAATTTTTAAATTATATTACTACATTTAGTACTAATTTTTATAACCATAAACTTTTATATAAAATCGTAGTTTGGCATTAAAAGGGTTATAAATAAACTACATTTAGAACAAAATACTTATTTATTTTTTGCAAATTGTTATAAGTGGCATGATCCTTTTTTTTAATAAGACATGGTTATTATAACCTAGTGTTTTGCATCAAATTGAAAATAAAGACTTCATTTGATACCACTCAAGTATACTGATATAAAACTCCCTCATTTGAGGTATCTATGTTCCTACCTGCACAACCAAAATGTTTATATTAATCTAAAAAAAATATTTTCTATTTACCTACAAGATTAAACAAAGACAAATAACTTAATACTCTCTTGATTAAACTTCTAACTTACTGTTATTTTTACTCCTGGAAAGATTTCTGTCAATTTTGCTTGATATTTCTCAGGTGGGCCCACTGTGTCCACATATACCTCAGTTATATTAGCTCCAAATTCTATCACCTTTTTAATTAAACCAATTGCCGAGTTCATTGAGACCTGTAATTTGAAATTAAAATATAAATAAATTGGAACTTGGTTTTATCTGTAACTAAAAAGTAGATTGTACAAGGTTATTGCGATTTACCTCATTAAGTGAATGTTTAGCTCTTCGATACATTGAATTTGAAATATAATTTGGTGATATAATTTCTGCTGCCCATCCAACATTGTGGGTAGCATTATCTTCAGTGAGCATCTTCAATAAAATCTCATCCCTTTTCTCCTCAGTGAGTGCTTTGGAATCGGCACATCCAAGTGACTTCAAAACTTCACTTTGACTTATTGGACAGTATGCTATTCCATACACCATGGGACCTATAACAGTTTGATTAGGTCTTAATAAAAATAGTAATTAATAATTATTATTGTTGTGAATAAAACAATCAAATAAACAGTAACATTATAATTATTATGTAGGTTATGTATATTTTCAGATATCATTATGAAGCTCTACTAATTAAAATGCACACAATTAAAAACATTAGTGACATTTATTTATTTTGTATACACTGCAAATACTCACTTACCTAACACTGGACCTCTGCCTGCTTCATCAACTCCGAGCATACAAGGTTCAGATTTACAAATGGTAGGCACTTCTGAACAATTATAAAACTTAGTAGAATTATTTTGACTTTTAATAAAGTCTTGTAAACTTTGTAGAGAATCCATGACTGTAATTTCAACTTTCTCAAATCTTTTCTAAATGCAGTGCATCGATGTGAATTTTAATGGAAGAAAATCATAAATACACAATAGTCTTGATTTTAAAGAAGACTTAGATTAATAACAAGTTAACCAAATGGATGCTCTAGTAATAAAAACACAGTTTTTAAACTTTAACGTAGTATTAATGTATGTTCAAACTTCAATTATTTCCCTCCATTTCCAAAAGCAAAACAACAGTGACAGTGACATAACTTGACAATCGCACTGCGCACCATGCATGATGCAATGGATACCATGTTATTGAGTGAATATCTGGTACCAAAATATATTCTCAATTATTATTAATTAACTTTAACACTTCTTATGGCTTCCTGCCTTATATTTATTTACAATTTACATCAGGCATTGAACCTAATTATAAAAGAAACGATACAGAGTTTAAATATTGGGCTATAGGTACAAATAAAATAAATAAAAATAAACTAAAAATGTAATGAATAGGAAGTTCATAATTCCAAGTATTTTTATAAAAAATATTATATCAATTTTAAATGAATCTACTGCTTTTTTATTGCACAGAGCACAACTTACAATTATTATCGAATTCAATTACTCATTTAGTACGGATGTAATAAAATTAAGATCTATTTATCACGACTTGAACATAATAAGTAATGCTAAAACAAACAATATAATTATGTTTGCAAAAATAAAAAAATATTACTATCTATAATGTTGTTATTATCATTTACTAATTAGTTTGCAAATAAAATTGGAACAATAAAAACATATTGTTATATATACGACATTACTTTAAATAAAATCTAAATTAAACTTTGAACAGACTGATTAATATATTTAGCGAACTATCAGCGACCCAATGTGCATCCACAGTTAAGCGCTGAAAGCGCTTCAAATAACATTGCAAGTTTTCAAATTCAATGACAAACAAAGACGCATCCATAATTCCATAAACCACCTATAGCAGTGAAGTGCAGTGTATACTGTGTAGCATAATATTTTTAGATGTAGAAAATAGGTGTCAGCTGCTTATTTATTTTCAAAATCGTGCACGTAACAGGTAATGTTGTTTTTTTAATTTATTTTGATATCCCATTTAAGGAACATTTCTTTGTAGTAATCCATGTAAACTCGTTTGTAGGTTAGGATAGTGCGATTTAATATGCAGAACAACCCCCAGGAGCTTTCATGGCAGGCGATACAGGCTATTGTTGGGGTTAAACTTCCGTCTAATGTGTTGAGATTCGATGATATTGGTTTCCATTTAGTCAATAACTCTGCGTCGAGTGCTGAAGACTCCGATTCCGATATTGAAATAATCGAAAATGAATGGGAATCCGATAATAATGTATCATCGAAACCCGAACACTCCGATAACGAAAAACCTTCTGACAGAGAGCAGAGTGAGTCACCTATTTTACATCTCGTAGAACCTGATAATAATAATTCAGGCAAAGATATATTAGATTACAGAGACTATTTAGTTAAACTAGATACCAAAGATATTATGGACAGTGATCAAACGCAACTCAATCAGATCGACGACGCAGATAGTTCTAATGGGAATGTTATGTCAATCGAAAATTATTTAGAAGTGACCTTGTCTACAGACTCGGAGGCTAGTCATACATGTAGCCAATGTAATCAAATGTTTCCCAGTGAACAGTTGCTATCTTCACATAACTGTAGTGCCAAACCCACCGAGGAAAAGAAATACCCATGTCATGTGTGTTCAGAAAAATTTCCCAGTTATTGGGAACTCAGAAAGCATATAAACAGTCATTTTCCAGGAATGCTTGATTCTAAATCGAGTTTTTGCCACCTTTGTCAAAAGGACTACACTAAGACAGGTTTTATGAATCACTTAAGAAAACACACCGGAGAACGTCCATTTGTATGTGAATTATGTCATAAAGCGTTTTCCCAGTCTAGTTCCCTATCAATACATATGAAGTTCCACTTGAATGTTCGCAAACATGCCTGTACTGTTTGTGAAAAGAAGTTTGTTACCAAAAGTGAACTGTCTAGACACATGACTGTGCACACAAAACAAAAGTCATATTACTGTGGTGTCTGTGATAAAGCATTCACTCGCTCTGACAATATGAAAAAGCATGAGAAAACTCATGGATAATTTAAAACAAATAGTGAATAGCATCAGATGTATACATAATGCTAAGGAGAACATGTATAAAGCTGTGCTTTTTGTACATGATATTTTTAACGATGCTTTTCACTTATTGCTTTTTTAGATTCTCCCATTGCCAAAAATTTAGTCATAATTGTTAATAATATATTATTATGTATTGTTTTATACCAAATTGAATAATTTCACTATCTAGTTCATACTTTAGTCATTATGGTGTGTTATTGTGAGTGTTTATACTCTTATGGTGTGCTGCTGTAATTGCTTTGAGTTAGGGTTTTATTTATGATACTTTATTGCATGTTCAGAATATACTTAGTATGTAGTTATAAACCTTTACAGGTGCTCTTATGTATAATGTCACACATATCTCGACCCAATGTTGCCTTTTTAGATATGATAAAGTGATATTTTAATATGTGGATATAGGTCAAATGTCCAAAGATTCCGATAGCCAAGCTGTAATGTTTGTATTAGAGATAGGAAAACTAATAATACTTTAGCACGAGGCCTTTTATAAAAACTTGTTTGTCACAAATTCTTACAATTGTTCCTTCTTCATATGAGAGCTTTAATAACTAATATATTTTTGTATCTTTACTGTAGGGCATTATAATGCCAGTAAAGTAATACATATGCCAAATTTTAGATAAGAGAAGTTTTTTTCTTATACTATGCTGTAACCAAAGCAATAATCTTACTAATGTGCCTATTTCTATATTTACTGTTAAGAAACTATAACACCAAATATATTTTTAGATATTAGAAGTTTTATAGAATAATGACATTGATATATTTTATACCAAATTGGAGTGTCAATTATACCTTTATATGTAATTAAGACATTTATAGGGCACTTTCAGATATTTTCCTGTTGAAATGGTCTCAAACATTCTACTTTAAGCCAATATGATCAAGTAGATAAATAAGTAGTAAGATTTAAGAAAAAATCTTCAGTGTTAGAACAATCATCACAAAGTTGTCATAGTGAATACATGATATTTGTAGCTAATTATGAATTTTATATATAATTTTTTTATATTATAGTGATTAATACTTAGATTTCAATTTAGAACAAAATTGTTTACTTATCCCAAAGATTGGCTATAAAACCAAAGTTATTTTAGTTATCTAGTGTGCCACTTCAATTTTCATAAACTGGTTTTTAATACCAATAATATATTGACAAGATAATGTATTTAGTAGTAGGCAATAATTTTCATTTTATTTATTTTATTTTTAATTTTTAGAGGTTTAGTTGCATGACTTGTTCATAGATGTAAGTGTGAGCCAAATGAAAAAATACACAAAAAATCTACAAGACTGACAATAATATTCAGAGTAGATATTAACTCCTGCACAAAAAACTATTTATTGATGCCTTTAACTGCGATATTTATGTAAAATGCACCTTGTTATAAACTCATCATGACAATTAGTTTAAGATCCGATTAATATAATTGAATTATTAACTATTTTATGGAAAATGTAATAATTATCGATTTTATTAAAGAGTTGTTTGTTGCAAGTCATGTTTTATTTCATTTCCAAATTAAACGAATCGTTTTCCCTTTGTTCTAGGTTGCCGTAGCGATGTCGGCAAGGTTACGTAATCTTAATCCGTATGAATTGCATAAGTATTTAGTTAATGTTTATTGTTTGAATAAGAAAGGCTCTACCGTACTCTTGAAACGGGATCCATCTAAAGATAGAACCGACCTTGATGTAATAAGAGAAAATCATAAATTCTTGTGGGAGGAAGACGATGTTGCCGATACATGGGAGAAACAATTGGCTAAAAAATATTACGATAAACTCTTCAAAGAATACTGTATTTGTGATTTGAGCCGTTATAAAGAGAATAAAGTAAGTCCTTTGTTACTTAAACAATACCTATACTCTAAATAACTAGGTACGCGTTTCCTGTGATATATTCTATTCATAATAGCCAATTCAGTGTGAATTATTTATTGGTTTTAAGACGTTACAGTTAAAAATAATAAAAGAATAAATGCATATGTGAACGAACACAGGCAGCATCGGAAATAATTTATGTAGATACTTTGCTCTCCCCTAACCGTTACAGATGAGATAGGGCGGGTCCCCTATGAAATTGAATTGCCTTTTTTGCCTGAGAGACCTTCTTTTGTATGGCGAGCCGGGGAGAGCAACAATAGCGGTACTGCCTTTCTGTAGGCTAAATATAGCGCATACGGTATTCACCCGCAGATACACGGCTGTCGGTAGCGCACATCTGCTCACCATTTCTTACTTTGTTCGACATTGAATATGAAGGCACGTTGCCTAACAAATTAACGAATTAATTATCACGAATGTAAAATTAGAGGCCTCCTCAAACTATAATTATTGCATTGCAATTATTCGGAAAAACATTACTACCTTTACAAGATGCAGAATTGGATTTGTTGTAGTGATAGATATGTTTTTAATAGAACAGCTTTAGCTATGTAGGTACCTATTTTTAGTTTAAACACGCTAAGTCAATAATGATTATAATTATTCATAAACTTTGAGCATTTCGAAAACAATAATAAATTATGAAATAAAACAAAAACAATAATATTATGTTTTGTAAACATTAGCAGAACTTAACCGCTAATGAGGTATTCATGATAGGTCAAGCTTGTATAACAGCAAGGCAATGAATATATCACACACAAAACGTAATTAAATAGCTTTTATTTTATCCTTAAACAGTAAGGAAATGTTTTACACACAAGAAGACAATTTTCAATCCCTTTTTCTTTGTTCTCCACTCAACCGTCCAGTCAAACATAATGTCCCCCCCTTCCCCCTTCCTTTGATCCTTTTCACCAATCGTTTTCTTATATTCAGTGCTAGTTCCTCTACTATTGAACTAGATCACCAATCACAGGGCTGGGATTCATTTTGTCTTACAGCGACATCTATTGTGCATGCGTTGACTTGGCTTGGCTGGCTGGCTGGCTGGCGGGCTTAGCTGGCTGGCTCGGCACACAGAGGGCGTTACATTCGGCCATCCTGCAACAATTGCTCCCGCAATGGGGAACAGAGCCTAAATTTAGCTTTCTAATAAATCAATAAGATCATCGGTCTCTAACTGTTCATCAGAACTGCTAGC